>NMUG010001770.1:0-17158 GCA_002855965.1 Monotropa hypopitys | reverse complement strand
ACAGCAAGTGCTAGATCTCAATTAATATAGCCAGACATGTGTCCAATGGTCATCTGCACTACGAATTAGGTTGGCCATGTATGGCCGACATCTTGATAATCAGGCATCTAATCGCTTAGGTACGTGTGCGCTGGATCATGACAGATACAGCTAATCAGTTATCATAGAGAGCAACATGTCTCGACCCATGTATGCTACAGCTGGGCATGTACAGAAGCAGTGCTCGCTGTGCAGATTAGGTTGGCCATGTGCAGCCGACATCCACTAGCGCGACAACTAGTAGCTCAACGCGGAAAACGATAGCAAACAGGATATCCAAGTGTCAATCAGCCATTAAATAGTGGATGACACGCATATCAGGCCACCACTCCCGAGGAAATATTCAAGAGTTTTCAGAATAGTAAAAAGACGTGCCAACATTCTCTTTTGTCAGAGAATGTGGTCAAAGAACGGTTAGAGGCAACAGAATGAAGAAAAAGGAACGAGCAGTCCCATGCAGATCTCAGTTTCCAACGAGAAGCTGGAAATCCAAAAGGCAAGTATATAAGTAGGAGTTCAACCACCGGTGAATGGTATATGCCATTTTGCTCTCAGAACCTCCCTTGTGCTTACTCTCAACTTCTTCGATTCAGAACTAACTTAATCATTGGAGAGCCTAACGACCACTACAGGCGGGAGGTCCTCTAACATTTTTTTGTGAGCACAAGGACAAAAAAGAGTGAAAGAAATCCAGAAAATTGTCCAGTAAGATAATCCAATCAGTATGTGCTTACCGGCGAGGGCAGTATAGTAATATTTTAGCCTGCACAACTTTTTAGCATATATGATCTACTTAGTGGTCCATACAGATGCTCGGATCATCAAGGTAGGCTTGGATTGAGCTCACCAATGGGGGAACTGAATGGTATTACTGGTGGGAAACCTGAAACTAAATAATCTATTGATACAACACAAACTACAAATTGCTTTCCATATAGGACGAAGCTCGTGAGTTCTCCCCTAACCACCAAGGACCTTATCATCATAAAAAGGGTCCTCCCAAGAGTGGCAGAGCGGGCAATGAGAGGGAAGTTTTGGCTGCACAAATTTGACCAGTAAACATCTCCAATTTGAATCAACCCATTTCAATAATTGTATCTCTTCACATATTTATTGCACAAATAACAAACAAATGTGTCATTTAAAAGCTTCTGATCTTGGTATAATTATACAACATGAACATTTTCTCTCTCTCTTTCTGAAGAAGTAAACTATGTTTCACCTGGTGCCAACCCACAAGAAAAGAGATCAGGATTCTCAATCATGACCTAACTCTGGCAAGTCGAGCTCGTATTTCTTCAAGTTCTTCCTCATCCTCAGCACCCTCAGCTATCGCTTCATCCTACAAAATCGCATTCATAATTTACATTATTTATACCTCTCCCAAAGTAAATGATCGGCCAAAATGAAAATGTAAGAGAGAATAAAATAATTGCATGTACCTCCACCACATCTCCTGCGACCCTGGCCGGTTGCTTTAGTTTCTCCTTCCTGACTGCTTCTGGAAGCTGACCGGCAGTCTCACCAGCAAGTGCAGTCAAGACCTTGTCAACTTCTTCTTCAATCTCCTCTTCTATATCTTCCGAATCTAGTACTGAGTCAACAGCTTCATTTACAGTCTCCTCAATGACCCCAGTCTATGGATCATAATAGATTTTTATTAATACTCCACCTATTAAATAGATTTTTGATAATTTGGAATTTGAGAAACATAGAAAACACCTTAATCATTTCCTTGCTGAACTCCTGCATTGTCATAGCAACTTCTGGAACCTTCATGAGGTTATTAGCAAGCTTCATGACCTCAGCACTCTTGGACAAATGCCCCACTGTACGGGCAATAGCTGCAAGTACAAGAAAAGATATCAACGAGAGAAATTTAAAACAAAGCTTCAAGGTTATATTGTATAACTAATTTGGAGGGAAATCTGAGAAGGAGAAGGATGTGAAGGATAAGAAATCTTAATGGATGTACTTTTCCTGGGATTCTGAGACTGCTAATTAAATTGAGACGTGACAAAATGCAAGAAAAAGTAATGCATTATACCAACACTCTCCCCAAGGTGCATTGATATTGAATTTAGTTGTGCCTTGTTTTCATAAAGGCGGTTCACAGTTCGTCTAGACCTCACAATCTCCTTAGCAAGTGCCTGAAACACAAATATACAATGGAATGCAAGCAAAGAGAAGACAGTAAATAAATTTAAATGACGAGAAACAGAATGAGACTCATATATAAGCGACTAATGTATTCTTCTTAAGAGTTGAGATTATTCTGGAAATCTCACGTTTTGCAGCATGAGTTGTTGTAGCAGAAGATCATGAACTTATTTCTGTGAGTAGATAGTTCGTCTATGATGTTTTTAGCTTTCGTGCAGGATAGTAATGGGTCTAGGCAGGAATTATCAAACGATGTTCCAAGTACCAGACAGAAGACTCGTAACGAGATAAACATGTTTCATATGTAATGTTGAATGATTGTACTCAATGTATATTATTGTCACTAGGAGGCACAATATATAGACTATGTACAGATAATTTAGGAAATGAAATAATAAGCAAATTGTGTTATCTACCTAATTAGACTAATTACAATCTTCCTAACTGCCTAATTACCTAATTGATTACAATATGAATATTCCAATATTTCTTTCTTTTTCAACACTCCCTCAAACTGGAGCGTATACATCGTATACTCCAAACTTGCAACAAATATTATCAATTGAAGCCTTGGAAAGAGTCTTCGTGAAAATATCAGCAAGTTGAGAGCCCGAATGAACAAAATGTATGTTGATCTCTTTAGACTCCACTTTTGACCGAATGAAATGGCAATCAACTTCAATGTGTTTGGTCCGCTTATGAAATACTTGATTATTAGCAATGTGGATAGCAGCTTGATTATCACAATATAAGGGAGTGAGATCATGTACTGGAATCCCAAACTCATGTAGAAGTGTACGCAACCAAGTCAATTCACAAGTGGTATGAGTCAATACTCTATACTCTGCTTCAGCACTAAATCGTGCTACAACTGACTGTTTCTTACTTTTCCATGTCGCAAGATTGTTACCTATAAAAGTGCAATAACCAGTGGTAGAATGATGATCAGCAAGAGATCCAACCCAGTCAGTATCTGTATACCCTTCGATATGAAGATGTCCAGACACTTTTTAGAGAAGTCCACGTTCAGAAGCATTTTTAAGATACCTCAAAATAGGAACAGCCTCCATATGAGAAACTCGAGGACAAGTCATAAATTGAATGACAACACTGACTGCATAGGAGATATCGGGTCGAGTGATAGTGAGATAAATAAGTTTACCCACAAGTCTCCGATACAACTCAAGATCGTCAACCAACTCACCATCGTTAGGCATAAGTTTATGATTAGTCTCCATAGGAGTTGCTACAGATTTAAAACCAAGATAACCTGTATTTTTTAAGAGATCGAGAGTGTATTTCTGTTGTGATAAACTGATGTCTGCGTTAGAACGAGCAACTTGAATGCCAAGAAAATATCGAAACTTGCCTAGATCCTTGGTGAGAAAACTGGAACAAAGGTAACGAATCAGTACCTTAATCCCATCATTGTCACTCCATGTATTGACAATATCATCCACGTAGACTACCAAAATCACAATACCACTGGTGGTCCTTCTAAAGAAGACGGGGTAATCAACTTGATTTCGTGGCATACCATAAGACACCGTGGTACTACTGAATTTGTTGAACCAAGCTCGGAGAGATTGTTTGAGGTCATAGATAGACTAGTGAATTGTCCGTGCCTGAAGGCACTTGATTCGTGCCTGAAGGCACTACAAAAATCCGTACTGACACATTATATGTTATAGAAAAATCTATCATAAAAAACAAATTAAAAACTGTAAGTAATTATAAAACATCAAAATAAAATCATAATCGTGTCTACCATGTTCTGTAGGATAATTAACACACTGTGTTGTATTCGTAATTTCATAAAAAATGTCTCTAAATTTTCATCAAAAGGGTAGAAGAGGGATAATATCATTATTTATATATGAAACTTATTCAACTTTTTAATGTTGTTTCTAGTGCTAACTGACTAATTCAAATCAAGAAAATGTTATTGAAAGTACTATCTGTAGAAACCTAAAAAATTAATACACAAATTGACTCATTAAATTGGTCGGCATTAAACACACCATTTTACCCACCAAAAAAAGTCTTTTATGTAACCAAGCAACATTAGATGTCCGACATATCAAAAACAGAAGTTTCAAATAGGGTACGTCTAATGAAATGAATTTAAAGAGAAGTACAACATTTTACAACCCTCGAAGAAGAATTGTGCAACCTAATCTTAATTCATGTAAATGAAATCATAACCGACCCAACTTTCCAAAGGGTTCACTCTATAATCAGGTGTACTATGTTCCTAACTTTCCAAAGGCAATTTTTATGTAAATCTTCACTTTTAGGTAATCAAATTTCATTAAAATACAAAGCATAGATGTTCCAATTCAAAAACCAACTATAATTGGAAATCATTTTTACCAAAGCATATTGGAGAAAAAATACTGAAAGTCCATAGAGGGAAATATCAATACTTCTCCTGCAACAATGATTGAAACATATTCATCAAGAGTTCTATTGTCCTCAAAATCCATTAGTACAATACTTTTTTGCAAAAGATAAATAAATCCAATTAGAATAAAGAAAGCCCGCATTCATTTTCGACTAAATGGTATACCAAAACAGGTTCTGCAAGAACCCAACTCCATGCATCATAACATCATGAGAAAGATAACATAAAATAAAAAATCATGAGAAAAAGAGTTCAGATGTTTGGTGCGGATTTTGTAGAGCAATAATATCATGAGAAATCTATCATAAAAGAAAAAATCCTCAATCAATAATGTATACCTATGAGAATATAAAAGCTCCAAAACTGAAATGGATTGCTGGGTGAAAGAGGCGTCCATGAGATTCTATAAGAATTAGTACCATGGCATCAACAGCAAACGATGGAAGCCCCCTACTGAAATGGGTTTCATGTCAGAGACCATTCGAAGTCAAATTTTAAGAGAAGATCGAGAGAGTTTGCCTAAGTCGAAGAAGATGCATACCTTTTAGAAAGCGCACGGCTCAAGGATGAACCAATTATCACTCATGGACATTGACCCACTCGAGTTGGATGTTGGGTTCGCTTGAGTAACAATTGATGAGGTTGATGTTGTGCTCAGCACAACCCACTTCTCAGAACTTGGATCCGATTTGGTTCACGAATTTTCGGATGTTGAAGAAAGGATGTGGAGTAGTTTTCATTTGATGGAAGATAGTGTAACACAATGGACGAATATCTAGTCAAACCCCATTTTCATCCCCCACAGACCCAGTTGCTATTTTATCCCCACAAACCCAGACAAAAATCAGAAAACCGTTTTTAATACCTCACTTGTTGCCGTCGTTGAAATTGCCGGATTAAATCAAAGAAATGGAAGGAGAGGGTCGTGGTTGTGTATGTTGTCCTGGTGGCAAAAAGAGTTGTCAAAAATCAATTTCGTAAAAAATGGCCATTGAAATCGAGAGAAAAGAGGGTCGTCAAAACCCTTGAATCCTACGCCTCCGCTGCCTCCGACCACAACACACGCGTCGTCGCTGCCTCCATTACCAAAACCCTGACTCACGACTACTCCATTTTCTACAGGCGTAAAAATAACAGAGTAAAAAAACTTCTCTGTAAACTGTGTACACAGACGCGGGCGAGATAGATAGATAGAGAAACCCATGAAGAGAGGAGAGAGGGCCATGCGACGGGGAGGAAAGAAAAAAATAGTGAGAAGCAGAGCGGGAACAGATAGAAGAGAGGAGGGAGCTTCGGGGGTGGCCGTGAGACTCGTGATGGCTATGCGTGGTGAAGCGATGGCAAGCTGGTGGTGGAGAATGGGTGAACGATTGCAGGGATAGAAATGGGGAATGGGGTTGCTGGGAATGGGGAAGGCGTGGGAATGGGGAATGGGAAAGGTCGTGGGGAAGGGGAATGTGGAAGGGGGAAGGCATGGGGAAGTGTAGGGGACATGGGGAACTGTATCTATTTGCAGGGAATTGGGGGAAGGCGTGGGAATGGGGAATGGGAAAGGCCGTGGGGAAGGAGAATGGGGAAGGCATGGGAAAGTGTAGGGGATGTGGGGAATTGTATCTATTCGCAGGGAATAGTATACACTAATGCTAATAGCAGGGATTCCTGCAGGGATCGGTCAAAATTTCGTATTTTGGAATTCTACATGAATAATCTGATCTGTTAATAAAATTTAAAATAATGTTTTATTTAATCATGTAAAAAATTAGTTCATTCGGATAACAAGATTTTTTTGATTCAAAATATTATATTTATCCGAATGAGTTGATTTTTTACATGATTACATAAAATATTATTTTAAAATTTATCAACGGATTAGATTATTCATGCAGAATTCCGAAAGATGGGATCTTGGCCGATCCTTGCATGGATCCCTAACGGATCCCTGCTATTAGATTTTTTGAATTGTATATGGGATAAACGTATTTTCTAAATGAATCTCAACCCTTAGTCTAGTCTATATCTGATGACCGAAAATGTACGGATTCAAATTTTTCATCCTTCGTTATTATATAGATTTACGAAGACGACACACAGACCCCCCTTTGGACTCAAAATCGAGTGATTGAGCCATATAGACTGTCTCATAAAGATCTCCATAAAGAAAAGTATTCTTGACATCAAGCTGATGGAAAGGCCAATCAAGGTTGGCTGCAAGAGATAACAATGCGAAGAGAATTGAGTTTTGCAGAGAAAACATTTCAGTGTGGTCAAGCACATAGGTTTGAGTGAAACCTTAGGCCACAAGACAAGCTTTAAAACGATCAAGAGTACCATCAAGATTGTGTTTGATAGCAAATACCCAACGACAACCAACAATATGTGCTCCAGAAGTCTTGTGAACAAGATCTCAAGTATGATTCAGTGACAAAGCGTGCATCTCTTCTTCCATAATAGAATGCCATTCAGGATGAGAAATAGCCTTTTGATAAGACTTAGGAACAGTAACAGAGGATGGAGACAGAGAAAAAGCGTGAAAAGAGGGACACAAACGATCATAGGACACAAATTGAGAGATAGGGTGGGAAGTACATGAACAAATACCTTTACGGTGAGCAATAGGAAGAGTGAGAGTTGGATCTGGAGACGCTTGAGGTGATGGTGTGGGCACAGAAGTTGTATCTAGAGGTTCAACATGAGAAGCGTCAACAGAAGAACGTCGAACATATACTTTTGTAAATGGTGGTCGAGTAGCAGGCTCGGGAAGACCATGGTCAGTCGATAAAGGAGCAATCTCGGGAAGACAAGGGGTGCCAACAAAGGTGGTGTCAACTGAGCACCCTCAAGAGAATAATATAGGATATTTTCAAAAAAAGGTTACATCAACACTTACAAAGTGCTTTAGTAATGATGGACTATAACACTTGTATCTTTTCTGTGTTAGAGAGTAACCCAGAAAAATACATTTGTAAGAACGCGGATAAAGGTTATCACGACCTGGAGAGAGATTATGAACAAATGACACACAACTAAAAAGTTACCAAGGGAGAATATAAAGATTCTTGTCATGAAACATGACCTGATTAGGAATTATGTCATGCAAAACCCAAGAAAGGGTGCGATTTATTAGATAATTTGCGATAAGAACAGCATATTCCCAAAAATGTTTTGAAACGTTAATATGAAGCATAAGGGTACGAGTTACGGCTAAACAAGCCATTCTTTCGTTCTACAACCTCATTTTGTTGAGGGGTAGTGACATACATAATTTGATAAACAATACCATGAGTTTCATTAAACTGTCAAAATGGACAAAAATATTCTTGGGCATTGTCAATTCGTAAAATACGTAATTTATCATTAAATTTGTTGACAATCTCAGCATGAAAGACTGAAAAAATAGAAAATAATTGATACCAATCTTTGAGGAGATACACCCAAGTTAAACGAGAAAAATCATTAATAAATGTGACAAAATAACGAGTATCACACAAACTTGCAGTGCGTGAAGGTCCCCAAATATTAGAATAAACTAAAGCAAAAGGTTCGACATATGGTGACTCAGTTCGTAAAGGAAAAGAAAGTCTACGATGTTTACTAAGTTCACATATGTCGTGATCAAAAGGGGAAAAATTAGGTAAACTAGAAACTAGCTTGTGAAGGTTGGTCGAGGATGGGTGCCCAAGATGATAGTACCACTGATAAGGTGTAACAGCAGAATGTAAGGAAGAATGGTTGGATTGCTGTTGCTTCTCCTGAAGGTAGTACATACCATTCTTCTCAAATCCCCCCCACCCACCAATCATCCCCTTCGTCTTGAGATCCTGAAACTCATAATGAAAACGAGAAAAGAGGATAGAACACTAGTGAGTATGAGACAGTTTATAAATAGAAAGAAGATTAAACAGAAATTGTGGCAAATATAAGATAGAAGGAAAAACAAGACCAGATGAACGATATGTACCAATGCCTTGAACAATAATTTTAGTGTCATCGGCAATAGTAACATAAGACTTAATAGAAAGGGTAACAACATCAGTGAAATGAGACAAATCACTTGTCAGAATCAAGAATCCAATGAGGGTTAGAGAAGATGAGTGAAGACACGTAGTACCTGAGGTGACATGAGTTGCAGTGGAAAAAGAAAATGCATTGGCCATTTGAATCAGAGAATCATACTCAGTCTTGGTTATAGTAATTTGAGAAGGAACAATAGTAGATGGCTCCCTACTGTAGCCTGATTAGCCCAAGATGGCTTGCATTACAGTTTCCAACAAAATTCAACATCTGGTCGCACCACAATGAGTACACTTTTTGGTGCTACGACCACCATGACCCCCACATCCTCTATGACAACCACCTCGCTCATAAGAACTACCACGACTGTGGGAGCTATTGTGATTACCAAAATGTCCAGAAGATGAAGGAGGATAGGTTGTGGGGGCGGTTAGGGAGGATGGATCCACATGCTCTAAACTAGAAGAACGAGGAGCAACCCGTCGAGCACGAGAAAAAGGCCTCACCAACGGTGTGGACTTCCCTACAAGAAAGAATCTGTAGATTAAGAGGAGCAAGGTCTGAATTTAATCCAGACAGAAATTTGCAAGTTCTAAATTCTTCTCTGTACTTTTGCCAAACTTTTTAATCTATAGAGAGGCTGGTAGTGATCTGACGCGACTAAGAAGAAATATCATATAAATGTTAACCAAATCAAACTAAATAGAGCCTTGTCACAAATATTATATATATGATGTTATATAAAAGTTTCATGCATTATTCATTATTGTATTAAATAAATATCTTAATAAACAAATAACCATCTAGCCATCGCCTAGGCCCCCCTCAACCGCCCTCCTAGCACCTAGCGCCTTTGAGAACATTGCATCCCGCGTACCCTTTAAGGTGGAAAAGTACTCGTCAATAGATCTCTCCTTCTTGAAGGGAGAAAATATTCTAATAAATCTAAAAAACTCAAGAGATATTCTGATCTGATGAATATAACTCGCGTAGAGTGTCGCAACAACTTTGGACATCTCTTGGCAAGCAACATTATTAAAATTGTCAGGTTCAAGACTATTACATAGTAAAGTCATTCAGTCATAATAACTATTAGGAAAAAAGGGTGTTTAAAGTAGCCAAGCGTTCAAAGTAGCCAAACGTCTCATATCTTCTCATGGTGAAACATTCAGTCATTCACCTCAAAGCTCATTTTTGTATGTCGTGCTCCATTTCCTCTTCCATGATAACTGTTAGGGAAAAAGGGTGTTTAGGGTTCATTAATTAACCATAACACACATAATATTATTCATATATATAAGATATGAGAGTATAAGCAGCCAAAGGTAAAGTACGAATATACCCTAGCACATACTACGACACATAATAATTATTACATAGTAACTCTAAACAGTTCTTGTATAATGGCTTGGTAAAAATATCGGCCAGTTGAACAACAGTGAATACGGACGAAGTAGTTATATCACACTAGTATCCACCTTCTCTCGAACAAGGTGACAATCCACCTAAATATGGTTGTTCTCTCATGAGAAGTAGGATCAGATCCAATGTGAATGACAACTTGATGGCAACTGCACACCAAAGCAAATCTCTTTAAGGAAGGATTGTCACGTCTATGATTTTTTTTTGAAATATAAAAATGGACAACATGGACTAATAAGATTAAACATCTACCCATTTGAAAGTGCGAAAAGTAAAGAAGGGAAGGGAAAAATGCACACACACAATGTTTAAGTTTACAGTCCAACCAAAAATAAATATTACAATCCCGGGAACATGAATTTGAAATTAAATAAAACTAGAAGTAACCAAACGAGGATACCCAAAGAGGTGGCATCCAAAGCTCCAAGCTCCCAAATCAGACAGTCGGGTCGGTACCTAAAAATAGAGGGTTAGGCAACAGCCTAGTAGAGAAAGCATATACTTAAATATATCCCAAGTTGGGACAAAAGATGTGAGTGCGAGAATAAAATATGAATGCATGCGATGAGTACCATTTCATAGTTTCAAAATCATTTTCTGAGTTCTTTCCAAATTTCCATTTTCCAAACCATTGATTTTCTTTCAAAAACTCAACTTGCGAAATCAAGGAGATATATTTCTTTCAAACAACTCATCTCAACCCTAACGAAATTAAGGGAGGTACAATCATATTATAAAGATTTTATTGAGTTTCGGCTTGTCTCGCGCTAGTCGTCTGCCAGCTACCAACCGTATGTTCCTCAGAATTATCCTACCTTAGGAAGGGCTCCAGTGGACCCTCATTGCGCAATGTAATGAGTGTAATCCACTCAAGGAACGAAATTCCCGTCTGATAAATTTAGCCAACTCAATTCATCTATCATGTAAATGGTCAATTTAAAACATTCATTTAATTTCCGGGATTAGGGCATCCATACCTCCTAATCACCCTAAATGACCAAACATGAATTTTTAAAATTGATAATCAATTCCTCCAATTAAAATGTTTATAAGGTCATAGAACCATTTTGCCATTATCAATTTCAATGATAAACCCTTCAATTTCAACATTTTCTCAAGACTCAAAATTAGGGTTTTATATAAATTAGGGGTTTTCAAAAATCATATGGGGATCTTGAAATTGATGACTAGGAAAGTCAATTAAGACCCTTAGCAATGTAAACCCTCAATCAATTTAGGGTTATTTGAACCCTCAACATGAAATACGAATTTGATCATCATTCTACTTACCAAATGAATGGGGAAATGAGAACACCAAGAGAGATAAGAGGGATAAGCAACTCTATCTTGGAATGGATTAAACACAAGAACTTACACAACCCTAGGTGAGGGATTCTTCACAACCGCACGAACAAAGTACACCACCGTGCAGCCCTCGTCCTCCTCTTCAACGTTTGTGAAGACGGAAATCTTCAAAAGTCTCTCAATCCCTCACAAATCTAGAGAGAAGGGATAGAAAAATGGAAGAAAGAGAGAGAAAGGGAAGTTTGGCTGGGGGAGAGAGAGAGAGGGAGAGTGTTCTGAGATGAAAATAGAGTTTTCACTTTTATATGTGTGGTCAAAATGAGAGTAAAATGACCATAACACCCTTAATGATGCTTCCCAAAATCTGTCTGCCGAAGGTGAGGGTGTATATCGATATACAAAGGGTTCTGGATAACCTCAAAGAAGGTTGCATTTCGATATACATAGGGTTGTATATCGAAATGCAGAACTCTCTGCACGAAATTTCCAAAGGGTTATATCGATATGCACCAGGCGCATATCGAAATGCAAGGGACTCTGCCCAGAATTAATGAAGGGACATTTCGATATATATGGGATGCATATCGAAATACGAAGCTTCAAGGCAACCTTATATCGAAATGCAGCCATATCGAAATGCAAGATAGGGCATATCGAAATATGAAAGGAGGAGAGGTGAGCAGTGGGTTGCTATATCAAAATGCAACAAGGGGCATATCGAAATGCAAAGCATTTCAATATACACAAGAGTCATATATCGAAATCCAGAGCAAAAAAAGGGATTTTGTGTGGGGCCTCTGGGCCTTCCAACACTCGCCCGAATCAACCCGAACCTTTTCAAAGACGACCAATAGATACAAACGAATGATTTGCTTCCAAGAATTCACGACATAAATTCAAATTGGAGTATTTTGGGATTTAAATCAACCAAAATCAAATAAATGGAATTAAAATTTCAAAAATTTCTTCATTAAATTCTCAACCGTTGCAAGGATCGTACCTAGGTAATCTCACACGCAGTATGCGCCATGGGACGATAGTCTGCTTCTGCACTAGACCTGGAAACAATTGGTTGCTTCCTACTCTTCCACATAACAAGGTTACCTACTAGGAAAACACAATAAACAGATAGTGGATCATCAATTGGTATGTGACAGAAGGGCATATATTGATATACAATGAGCGTATATCGATATACAAGGCCACTGTTGGGCTGTGGCAGTGAATGGAAAAATAAAAAATTAATAAAATTAAAATAAAATAAATTATAAATAAATAGAAAGGGGGAAATAAATAGAATGCATTTTAATCATGTTATTTATGTCTTTACTTTATTGTTCAAGCTATAAATTATATTAGTTATTAATGTTTTTAGCTTGGACAGGTGGGGAAGCAAGTGGTGTCGATCCCTTTAAGAAGTAAGGGCAATCGACGTAGATTTAGCAAGCATTGTGAGTATGAAAGATACATTTTAATTCATGCATTTGTTTTATTACGTGTAAATATGGATGGAGAATCATGTGTGTGGATGTGGACTGGGATATCACTTGTGTGGCTGTATGGTCACGGGTGGACGCGCCAAAACACCCTAATGATGTGCTTGACGTGTATGTGTTCCTATACGGTTGTGTCGTAGATGTGTTCCTATACGACGGTTATGTGATGTGGATTGTTTACAGTGATTTCATTTGTAGAAATTATTGTGTATCTTACATATTCCTGTGTTTTCCATTAATGGATGTCACAAAGTTGGATACAAGAAAAGAAAGAGAGTTGATGTGGTCCATTACTAGTTCGTGGGAGTCACACCAGGTTGACGTATATAGGACTCACTGGTGTATTTCGACACTTGTACTGTTTAGATAGTACGTAGATTGGGACAAATGTAATATGTTTTTCTTTGATTAAGCATATTGCAATAAGAGATGATTGATAGATTTATGTTTATTAGCTTCCGTTGTTATATAATGACTGCATATGCACAATATGGCTAACGCTTTACGGTCACCACCGACCAGCCAGGCACTAACGAGTTTGCTCAGACGTGCAATGCAGTATAGGTTCAGGTTAATATTCAGGTGACTCGCTCTTAGGCGAATGTCTACCACTCATGCGACACTCTCAGGCAAAGGTCAATTCAGGCAAAACAATGTAGAACCATGACCCGACATTAACTCCTGAATATGGCTCTTGAGTTGATGCCAAACAAGTTTGACAATGGATAAGAACCCCAGAGTACCACTAATCTGAGGCTCCATATTATTCCACAACTGAATATGAATTCGAGCATCCTCAATTGTCCATGTATCAAACTTAACATCAGTCTTTTGTGGGGGATCATCAGTCAAAATGCTAAACTGAATTTTGTCAATATAGTATCTCTGAATGGCATTGGCCTAAGTAGCATAATTTTTGCAATTAAGCCATGTAGAAGTGAGAGGTAACAGATCGGGAGACCAAGAAAATTCAGAGAAACTAATATTAAGAGTGGATACAAAACCGGTTGCCATGTCAAATAAATCAACCAATAGATCATCGCAGGAATCCAACAACAAGTATGGGACCAACACAAAAGTCGGGAAAGAATCACCAACTCAATAACCAACAAACTTCCAAACACAATGTGATACATGCATCAACGAGCCAATACAAACAATAACTAAATACGATGCAGCAAAGCAAATCAAGAAAATCAATTACGAACCAAGAATGCCCAGGTCGCAAAGCAATACCCATGTCAAGAAGCAGAGATCGAAAAGCAAATAGCAAAGAAAATCACAAAAAGATTAGTCCATAGGTTCAAGAAGCCGAGATCGAGAAAATAGTGAAGCAAATCACGATTATAACTGCAGATCGCAAAGAAGATTGTGTATCAGAGGCCAAACAATGATCGACGAGTGTCTGGCGAGGGTCAACAACCTCTGACGAGCAGTCGGTGACCTCCAACGAGGGTCAAAGACGAGTCGACAAGGAGTGGCAAGGATCGAATAGGGTTTTATGAGGTAGATCTAGGGTTTCAAGGACATATAGAGGTTGGGCTAGGCAAAGGACAAGCTGGAAACCTTCGGTAAATGCAGGAGTGTGGCAAATGGTTGTTTTAGCGCTCTGATACCATGTTGGAGAAAAGGGTGTTTATGGTTTGTTAACTAACTCTAACACAATATTATTCATATATATAAGATATGGAAGTACAAGCATCCAAAGGTAAAGTACTAAAATACCCTAACACACACTACGACACATAATAATTCTTAACAATAAACACTATTATGTCAACATGAGAAGTAGTATCACTCTATACTATTGACAGCATCAACAGTCTAAGTGTGTTAAGTTAGTGAGGTTTTCCTTTTAGTTTCAGTTGACAAAAGATTTACATGGGATAGCATTCTCTATATTTACAAAGAAGAGAGGCTAGTCAACATAATGCTACAGATTCCTTTTTCTTTTTAAAGTTGCAATCATTTTTTAAACTCTCTTCCAATTTCGAATTTGTGCAATATTGATGCTCTGGAAGCTGGATGAAGGAAGCATGATAATATGAACAGAATGTGATTTGGGTCTATGGATCAACCCTCTATGATGCCTTTTTGCTTTGATTTGGGGGCACGATTCCACGAGAAAATGTCTATTTAGATCTTCGGTTTTTGACGGTATAGGAGAACCGTTGTTTCAGTGGTTTTATGAGAACAGTAACTTTATGCATATTGGCAAAAGTTAGGTCTCTCCGACCATACCCTCACTGAGAAAATCATATGGGGTATGTTATGTTGCTCTCTTCGAATTTTGGAATACACGAGGGCATACCCAACACTTTTTCCTCTCAATGTTTTTGGGGTTTATTCTTATCTGAAGTGCAATGGACAATTAGAACTGTGTATTTATGTTTTGCTAACAAGGGTACAAGTAGCATCACACCAACTAACCCCTTGAGCTTCGGATTTTGATTCCTACATGGGAGTTATAGTCCCCATAGCCAACTTAAGCATGGTATTCAACCAAACAGTTTCTTAAGAATCTTGACCAGCCAAAATCCAGATAATTCCAAAATGATATCCTCTTCCATGTTCATGTTTATATGACTTCTAATATAACTTGGCAGCCATTATCTCTGTATAACCGTCCATGTTCATGCATAAGAATGTGCCCAATGCCGAAAGTTTTTTTTTCCAGCTTAACAAACCTAAAGTTACTAAAATATCTACTGCAGATTCAACAAAATCCGATGTTTACCACACACAAAAGAGGCTTTATGTAATATTAAGAAAGGAAAAGGGTATGAGTGAGGGTTAACCTTGGCAGAGCCCATGTCCTTTCTCTTGGCAGCATCCCTAATTGCTTTCTGTACACTTTTCTCTTCCCTCTGTATATCTACGCGAAACCCGACAACAGACATGTACTCAGGATTCTTGAAACTCGAAAACCTATATATATATATATATATTTAAGAATTTTCGAGAAATTTGAAACAAAAGAAGCAAGAGGGAGAGGAAGAGAGCAGGAATGCGTACCTCGAATTTGGCGTTCGATATTGCGACACTCTTGGCGGAGACGACGCTGCCAGTCCCTCAATTTCTGTTGCGGGTTCGCTTTCGGCTTCAACATATTCATCATTTTCTCCATCCCTCTCTCCGCCGGCCTCCAAAGTCCAAACAGAGTAAATTCCGATTTGAATAAAGAGAATATCAAGTCGGAATGGTCGAATCTTTCTGTGGCGTGGTTTTTCTTCCTCTGCAGTTGATGATGACTATGATTCCATGAACACCGATTGATCGGGAATTAGAGAGGGTTCCGGTCCACTAACAAACCTTTTTGCTAGTAAGGTGAGAAATGAATGGCAAGAAATTTGATATGAGAAAAGAAGAAAGGATTTTTGGCTTCTCACTAAATTTCATCATTTTTTTTGTGAAAAACAAAAAAAATGGGTTTGAAAGTGGTTTTAGATTCTCATCCTTTTGCATTGTCTTTTCTTTTTTCCATCCAAATCAGGAAGAGAATTCATTCCTCTTCATTTTCTTTTCTTTTTTTAAATGATGAGCAAAGAAGAGAAAAGAACGACATTTTTTTTACCAAATCTCATTTTTTTTGGAAAAAATGTGAAACAAAATTTAACTTCAATTTGTACAGATCTTATTATTTCTCGCATCGTTTATCCAAACAAAAATGTCAATAACACATCACAGTATACATCATTTTATACATTACTGTGATGTGGTACACTATGATTGATTGAACTTACAAAATGATGTCAATTCTGTGAGTTCAGTCAATCACAGTGTATACACTGTGATGTGTTAGTAGCACTACTTTTATCCAAATAAGTGGTAAGAATTTATAAGATTTCTCTCTTTTCTTTTCTTTTCTTAATGAATCCCTTAGTCCAAAAGGATTATAACTCCCGCATTTCAACAGATGTGAGCTTCTTAGTTCTGACATTGGTACGACGATTTTTGAGAAGTCTTGGATGAAATGTCGGTAATAATCGGCAAGTCCTAGAAAGCTTCGGACTTTCGTTACTAAAGTAGGTGCTGGCCAAGTCATGATTGCTTCTATCTTTTGCGGATCTACTAAGATGGCGTGCTCGTCAATAATGTGTCCAAGGAAATGGACGCTCCTGAGCCAGAATTCGCACTTGCTGAATTTTGCATACAACTTCTTCTCTTTCAAGGTTTGCAGGATAATGGATAGGTGGTTCGCATGTTGCTCTTCATTTTTCGAATAGCTAAGACTGTCGTCGATGAATATGATTACAAAATCGTCAAGATAGTTGGCAAAAATTCTGTTCATCAGATCCATGAAAGTTGTTGGGCGTTGGTT
>NMUG010001769.1:0-17158 GCA_002855965.1 Monotropa hypopitys | reverse complement strand
CTGCATACCATCCATAGTCGGACGGACAGACCGAAGTCGTAAATAGGTGTTTGGAAAGTTATCTACGTTGTATGTCTAGAGATAGGCCTAAGGAGTGGTCTGGCTGGTTACCTCTCGCTGAATGGTGGTTCAACACTAACTATCACTCTTCAACAAGGCTAACTCGCTATCAAATCGTCTATGGATAGCCCCCTCCTTCTTATATGCACTATATTCCATGATCCTCACAGATTGCTGTTGTGGAAGATTGGGGTAGGGATAGAGAAGAAACGTTGAGTATTGTGAAGGAACATTTAGCACAGGCGCAGAACTGGATGAAGCAATTGGCTAACCAACACCGAACAGACATGGAATTTCGGGTGAGTGATTGGGTATTCTTGAAGTTACAACCCTACAAACAATCTTCACTCCAAGCCCGAAGTAGCATGAAGCTGTTACCCAAATTTTATGGGGCCTTTATGGTAATCAAAAAAATTGGTAAGGTTGCCTATCAGTTAGACCTTCCTCTTTCTTCCAAAGTCCACCCAGTTTTTTATGTCTCACTCTTAAAATGAAAACTTGGAGCTAACACCACCTCTAATCCTACACTACCTCCCACTGATACAAATGGTGTGGCATCCCCACACCCAGTGGCCATTCTGGACAGACGTTTAATCAAATATAAGGGAAAGCCAGCAACTCAGGCACTGGTTCAATGGTCTAACGCTTTCCCTGAAGATGCGACTTGGAAAATATACCACGAACTCACTGCTCGGTTTCCTCAAGTTCACACTTGGGGACAAGTGTAGACTCAAGGAAGAGGGAATGATACGTGTGGTAGGTTGGAGCTAAGCGCACGGAATAAAGAGGGATGCTTCTTATAACTGTTTCTGTTTTGTTTTTCAACTTTCTGTTATCCCTCTTCTTCCTCTCCTCCTCCAGTGCCTTCCGCAGGTCTGCAATCTCGGAATCCTTTGCGGCCGCCTGCTCCCTCAGTCGGATCCTCTCGCTCGCAGCATACAAAAACTTGTCACAGACAGAGGAGAAGCAGGCGAGGCACTGCAAAAATTGAAAAAATAGTTAGCAAATAGCATGAAGTAAAGAGATCCGAAAAAATGGCCGAAGATAATACCTCAACGATACAAGAAAAGCCTTTCTCTACCCTCCCGACGTAGGTCTCTGGTAGAGAAGCAGTGTTGCCCAGAGACTCCAACAGCTTGGCAAATCTTACCCCCAACTCGTTGTGCTCTACCACACTGTCGGTCACCAGAACATTAGTGTCGTCAGGCCAGGTCAGCTGAGGTTGCCACACCTCATCAGCACCTACCGGCCGCTTGTCGTGGTCTCTGGCACAGAATGAAGAAGTCCTCCCCTGGGGCTGCCGGGGCTGCTCCTCGGTCACCACCACCTCCATCTCCTGGGCTCCGGACACAACCAGAGGAGTCCGAGAGCCGTCACCTTCTCCAGTCAGAGTAAGAGGTCCTGGGGTCGCAGGAACACAAACAGGAATGCCCCTAGAATAGTTGCCCTCTATCTCTTTGGCACCCCTCTTCCTCTTTCTGACATAGTCACACATAAGGGGGGGAGCCTCTGCCTCAAATCCCTCTTTAATCGGCATCCCTGAAGACTCGGGGAAATTGGCAGTGGATCGATGAGCTGCTCGCTTTCTCTTATCCTCTAGAAAGGATAGGTAAGTTGGACGGTACTCAAGAATCCGAGGAACGTCCCTGTGAGGAAGTGCCCGGAGCGCAGCAAGATGACTGGTATCGGATCGGTTCTTCAGCCGGAGAGTAATTTTTGAAAGGACTGCTAAACAAAAAGTGCAATCAGTCGGTATAGAAAACAGCTGATTAATTGAAAGCATGAAGACTCAACAAGGCTTATCGGGCGACCCCTTGGCAGTCAGTATGGGTTTGCTCCCATCGGCCGGGCTATTGTAGCCTCCGAACACCACTACATAAATGTCAACCCATTTTTTAGAATCCGGCAGACGGGTGAAGAGGTCTCCGGATCTGGACCGAGTGCTCAAAAAATAGCGCTCGGATCTCTTATTCTGGGAAAGTGTGAACAGGGAAAAGAGATCGGCAACAGTGAAGACGAGACCCTGGGTCTGGCAGAGCTTTCTAATACAGCCGGCAATCCTATATGTGTTTCCAGAGAGTTGGGCTAGGGAAAGCCCATACTCACACATGAGGTCCCTTATAAACTCATCAATAGGCAGCCGGAGGCCTCCCTCGGTGATAGCCATGAGGGGGATAGCGACGTAATCATCGTCATAAGTCACTTCCTCCAGCTCGTAAAGAAGCTCCGTCGTGACATCGTTGGGAATGGCGTACTTCTCCCGAAAGTCATCCGGCAGAAACACTCCGGTCCTGGAGTATCACAAGTATGGGCAGTATCTTCTGCCGGAGGGTCCAGCTTTCTCCACTACCTCAGCGGCAGCCTCTTCAGGTGCAACGGGAGCCGGCGGGTAGCGAGCATCCACTGGACTTGCCGACTCAACAACCCTGTCGGTCTCATTCCTAGCATGTGAAGTTGACAATGACGATTCTGCGTCAGTCTGAACATTAGAGCTCATTTCCACGTCTGAGCCCATCTCCACAACAGAAACGGATCGGGTGTCGTCGGAGTCCGACATCTTCTACTCACGTCCTGCCGGACAATCAAAATGAAAGTTATAGGGCGATAGATCCCCATACTCGGGGCTTGTGATGACTCTACTTACCCTCCGCCAATGGGCTTATAACCCAGTCGGCAAGAGGGATGATAGTCCGGCAGACAGGAAGTCGGACTAACGAATCTCCCACCGATCGGGTAGGAGACCGCTCTAATAAAGGAAAGAAATGCACAAGTTACTGAGGTCCGGACAATACCTGAAAGAAAATGAGAAGAAGGAAGACTGGGAAGCTTAAGTAAGTCCGGAAGCAAGGCAGTCGTCTGAAGCAGGAGTCGAAGAGCAGAAATCGCAGAGTAAATGCTCCAACTACCAAGTGTTTGTATTTATAGACGAGGGCAAGAGGCCAGCTGTCCCGCACAGATCCCGAAGCAGCGACTCCAACCAATTAAATGGTGGGTGCAGATATCGAAGGGACGTCCCATCCGCACGAGCCAACACCTCCAGCCAACCAGGAGATGACACGTGGACAATCCAGAAGCGATGGTTAAAAAGCAATCATTATGGTTCAGGGACACGCCGGACAGCGCCCGTGCATCAAAACCCTCATCTCTGAAGCTTCTGGATGATAACAAGCCTCCGGTGACCTTATCCCACGACCGGCCCAACGAAGCGATCAACGTCCGGCAAAATGCATCAATCCCTTCCAACAAATTGAAAAGAATTGAGGGGCTATTGTGGTAACCGGACCGGGTTTCTCTTGGGCTGGACCCCACCATCCGGATCAACTCAATAATCCAGACCCAAATCATACATCACGGAGCAATCCAGGGCCATCGGCCTCACGGACCTCCAGACATACACTGCAGCTGGAGGACATAATCGGCGGTTCATCATGTGTTCTTCAGCAATCTAAGCAGTCTCACCGGACACCCGAAGGAGCCAAGCCAGGCCGGCCATGCGGCCTCCTTCAACCTCCGGCATACCTATCCAGACATCAAGCAAGCCCAGTGTCTCCACTCCCCACTAAGAGAAGGAACAACTTCCACCGACGGACGGTCCTATGCCAGAGGGGTCCACCATCGGTAGCAGCATGAAACAATGACCTCCGGCAGGTGGCACTCAGGTCGGCCGTACAACTGCTGACGTGGCTCGGGTCGGTTCAGCGGCCCAGCAGCATCATAGGGCTGACGTCAGCACCCGACCTCCCCACCGTGTACATCACACACTTGCATATTTGGCGCCCAAGTCAGAATGCCTATATATACTCTATCAAAGTACTGTTCACAGGACTGGCTCTCTGGTATCTCTCCGACTGCTCTTTCAGCTTACAGTTTTCTCTCTCTTACCGTCGCTGACTTTGCCATTGGAGGCCCCTCTCGGTCGCTGTCGACCGGTGGGCGCTGACCCTTGTATTGCAGGAGCCAAGCAGGTGATCCCTTTTTCTCTTATAGGTGACCGATCAACCATCTGAAGCCCCCACCCTCAGTCGTCCGGACAGCATCCGAAGGACTCGAAGTACCCTCCGGACTTTCAGTCACCACGGGACTTGAGTTCTAAAGTGGATTTATTGGCCAAGAAATTTGATGATATTCTTGCCTTAGGCCAAAATCCCGTGCAAGCTTCACCACCTCCCGCCATTGCGGAGGTATGCCAAATTTGTTATAATCTGGGGCATACTACTGATGAATGCCAACATGCAATTCCATCCCTGGTAAATAATGAACAAGCTTATTACACCCAAGGTTATGGTCACACGTTTAATGATCCCTTTTCTAACACCTATAATCCCGGGTGGAAGAATCATCCTAATTTTTCATGGCGACCATAAAACCAAGGGATGTCACTTTCGTCAAGGCCACACATGGCTCAACATTCATCAAACCAACCTCCTTTTCATAACAATTCACACCAACCATCTCACCAATATCAACAACCATCTTCGCGTCCACAACAACAATACCAACCTTCTTCCTCTTCCCAAAATCAAATGATTTTTGCTCCTAATGATGCTTTCCTTAAGCTCATTGAGGAACAATCAAAGCAAATTCAATATCTAACCCAACGTGCTCACTCACAAACCCAATCCATGGCCAAGCTAGAGACTCAAATGGGTCAACTAGCTAATCAATTGAGTAGAAGGGAAGAGGGGAAATTGCCAAGCCAAGCCGTCTCTAGCTCTAGGGGAGTGCATCATGTGGATGACACCCCCAAACATGAGCAAGCAAAAGCTATCACTACCTTACGGAGCGGCAAACAAATTAACACCACACCGAGGGACTCTGGTGCTCAAAAGACAAATTCACAACCCATAGAGTCTCCTTCGGAAAAAGGAAAAGGAAAAGAGATTGCCGTTGACTCTACACCTATTTTGGACTCATCGGGAATTCCATCTTACATCCCAAGAGCACCTTTTCCCACTTGTCTTGACGCACCTTCACCATTCTGTAAAAAGGGCGCTCCCATTGATGGTATTATGGAGGTTTTCAAGCAAGTTAAAATAAATCTTCCTTTGCTCGATGCCGTCCAACAAATTCCATCATATGCCAAGTTTCTCAAGGACTTGTGCACTCATAAAAGAAAGGCAAGAGCTAAATTTTTGGAAAAAATCCCCATCCCAGATCAAGTAAGCGCAATTCTTCAAGCCGACTTGGCACCTAAGCTTCCGGATCCGGGAGTGCCTACTATCTCGTGCATCATTGGCACACAAACTATAAGTAGGGCACTTCTTGATTTGGGAGCTAGTGTAAATTTGCTTCCTTACTCGGTGTATGAGGAGTTAGGGCTCGGGGAGCTTAAACCAACGACGGTCACTCTTCAAATGGCCGATCGATCCGTGAAAGCCCCAAGGGGTTTATTAGAAGATGTTCTTATCAAAGTTCATAATTTTTACTACCCCGCGGATTTCCTTGTCCTTGACATAGAACCGGTGCACCATACATGTCTCAAAGTGCAAACACCGGTTATCCTTGGGCGTCCATTCTTGGCTACGGATAATGCCAATATAGCCGTAAGGAGTGGAGTGATGGAAGTGTCCTTTGGCAATATGAAAATGAGCCTTAACATGTATAGTTTCTCCTACCAACCAAAAATAGAGCAAGAATGCTATGCAATTGACATTATTCATGAGTTGGTGGAAGATGCTTTACCCTATGTGATGGCCGAGGACTCTTTAGAGGCTTGTCTTGCCCACTTTGGTTATGAGGAGTATGATATTGATCAATCTATTGCGGAGGTTAACACTTTGCTTGACCTTACACCTTCAATGGACGTGCTTGCATGTCTTACTCCCTTTGAACCATTGCCATCTCTAGCTTCCACTCATACTCCTCCTTACATTGATGTTCCTCCTACTCTTGAGTTGAAGCCTTTACTGGCATCACTCAAATATATTTTTTGGGGGCCTAATGACACCCTCCCCCTTATTATTGCTTCCGATCTTTCTTCCTCACAAGAAGGTTGCCTTGTTGATGTGCTCCAAAGGCACAAGGGAGCTATAGGGTGGTCAGTGGTCGATTTAAAGGGGATTGACCCCTCTGTTTGCATGCACCATATTAACCTTGAAGAAAATACTAAACCCTCGCGGGAAATGCAATGGAGATTGAATCCGATAATGAAAGAAGTGGTGATGAAGGAGGTTGTTAAACTCCTCGATGCGGGCATCATCTACCCCATCGCCGATAGTGAGTGGGTAAGCCCCACTCAAGTTGTTCCCAAGAAGTCAGGCATCACAATGATGATAAATGAGAAGGGTGAGCTTGTGCCTACCCGCCAAACCACCGGTTGGCATGTATGTATTGATTACCGCAAGCTAAATTCTATGACAAAGAACGGTCATTTCCCTCTTCCATTTATTGATCAAATCTTAGAGAGATTGGCGGGACAAAGCTACTATTGTTTCTTGGATGGTTATTCCGGATATAATCAAGTGGCTGTCGATCCCTTGGATCAAGCAAAGAATACTTTTACATGTCCGTACGGAACTTATGCATATCGGCGCATGCCATTTGGCTTGTGCAATGCACCCGCGACTTTTCAACAGTGTATGATGGCTATTTTTTCCAACATGGTGGAAAAGTTTTTAGAAGTTTTCATGGATGATTTTTCCGTTTTTGGAAAATCATTTGACGATTGTCTCCAAAATTTAGAGTGTGTGTTGAAACGTTGCATTGAGACGAATCTTGTTTTAAGTTGGGAGAAGAGCCATTTTATGGTTCAGGAAGGCATAGTGCTTGGTCATGTAGTGTCAAAGAGGGGGATTGAGGTTGATAAGGAAAAGGTTGATCTCATTGCAAAATTGCCTCCCCCCTCTACCGTTAAGCACATTCGATCATTTCTTGGGCATGTGGGGTTCTATAGAAGGTTCATCTGGGATTTTTCTAAGATCTCGAAGCCTCTTTGTGATTTACTTGCTAAAGATGCACCTTTTATTTTTGACACCGCTTGCCTCCATGCTTTTGAGACCCTTAGGGGTAAGTTGACTACCGCTCCCATTATCCGAGCACTCGATTGGTCTATTCCATTTGAAATCATGTGTGATGCATCCGACTATGCAGTGGGTGCCGTCTTAGGCCAACGGGTGGATAGACTTCCTCATGCCATATACTACGCAAGCAAAACACTCTCGGAAACTCAACTCAATTACACTACCACGGAAAAAGAGTTGATTGCGATAGTATTTGCATTAGAAAAGTTCTAACCTTATCTCCTTGGCTTTAAAATTATCATTTATACCGACCATGCCGCTATGCGGTATCTTCTTGAAACGAAAAAGAGCAAGCCAAGGTTGATAAGGTGGATATTATTGCTACAAGAGTTTGATCGCGAGATTCGAGATAAAAAGGGGTCCGAAAACTCGGTAGCCGATCATCTCTCAAGGATTGTGGTGGAGAACACTTGTGCCACTTTACCTTTAAGGGACTCATTCCCGGATGAGCAACTTTTTGCGGTAAGCCAAGTGCATCCTCCTTGGTATTCACATATAGTCAACTATCTCGCTACAGGTGCATTTCCTTCCACTTGGTCCAAGTCCGACAAGGATCGATGTTTCGCACAAGTGAGATATTATTTTTGGAAAGATCCGAAGCTTTTTAAATTGTGCTCGGATCAAATTATTCGACGATGTGTCCCCGAGTGTGAATTTCATAGTATACTTACTTTTTGTCACACTCTTGAGTGTGGGGGACATTTTAGCGGGAAGAAAACGGCCGTGAAGGTCCTCCAAAGCGGTTTCTATTGGCCTACCCTTTTCAAGGATGCACGTGACTTTTGTCAAGCATGTCTTAGGTGCCAAAAGACCGGGAACATGTCACGGAGAAATATGATGCCCCTATCCCCGATTTTGATCGTTGAGATTTTTGATGTATGGGGCATTTATTTTATGGGTCCGTTCCCTTGCTCACACGGGAATGAATACATTTTAGTAGCCATTGATTATGTTTCTAAGTGGGTGGAGGCGATTGCCACAAGAACTAATGATCACAAAGTGGTCATTAAGTTCTTGCAAGCTAACATTTTCACACGGTTTGGCTATCCGCGGGCCATTATTTGTGATGAAGGAACTCACTTTCTTAATTGTTATTTTGCGGCCCTTGTTCGGCGGTATTCATCTACACATAAGGTGGCGACACCTTACCACCCGCAAACAAGTAGCCAAGTGGAAGTATCAAATAGAGAAATTAAACGTATTTTGGAGAAGACGGTTAGGCCGGACTGGAAAGATTGGTCATTGAGGTTGGACGACACATTATGGGCCTACCGTACTGCGTATAAGACACCCATTGGCATGTCTCCCTATAGATTTGTGTTTGGGAAGGCATGCCATTTACCGGTCGAGTTGGAGCACCGGGCCATGTGGGCCATTAAATAACTTAATTTTGATATCGAGGCCGCGGGCATAAATCAGAAGCTCCAAGTTTCGGAATTGGAAGAGATGCAGAATGAAGCATTTGAAAATTCACGAATTTATAAACAAAGGACTAAAGCATTCCATGACAAACACGTTCTTAAAAAGTCCTTTATGGTTGGCATGAAAATTTGGTTTTTCAATATTAGATTAAAACTCTTCCCCGGTAAATTATGATCAAGATGGAATGGCCCCTTTATTGTGACACAAGTTTATCCTCATAGGGCCATCGAAATAAAAGACCCTCGAATTGGTAATATCTTTAAAGTAAATGGGCAACGATTAAAACCGTACATAGAGGGAATAAGTGAGGAAATAAAGGATGGGACCACTATTGAGAAAATTGCTCTAGTGGACCCCATTTATAAAAATTAATTAATTTAAAGTATTCCGTCTAGGAGACGTTAAATCCATGAAGGTTGCGATACCTTTAGTGTTCGCCGTGCTCGAACGGCTTAATTGGATGGTCTAACATAGCCACCCGTTAGTTAACTTGGTTGGTACTTTGTCTAGGAGGTAGGTTGGTAGTGAGTATGGATGGTTTCGAAAGGTGAATAGAGTTTTTTAAGACTTAGCCACAAAGTGCGGTCTTGGAAAAACCACCTGCTGAGTAGATTCCTACCCGGGAAGCATCAAAATACCTCTATCATAATGTATCACATAAGTTAGCGAAGCGGGGAGAAAAGTATTATTCGGTTTATCCACATGACGGATTGGTGGTGCATATAAAGATTCATGATGCTTAGATTTATTGTTCTTGAATATTATTACCGATTTTGATGATGCTTACGCTTGATCTTGGTTAAATTGTATGGCTTCTAGTCTTTGCAGGACCTTTGGAAGCCAATGGAAGTAAGCACGAGCGTTAAAAAGCAAGAAAAAGCAATTCTGCTAGTTTCGTCTGGACCACACAAATACTTCGTCCGGACCAGTGGAAGGAAACCAAAAGTGTCAATTCTCGGGTCTCTTCGTATAGACCATCCTCAAGCTTCGTCCGGACGATGCCTTCGTTCACAAAAATTAAGCTCCCTGGTACCTTCGTCCGGACCACCCCCATACTTCGTCCGGACGACACTAATTCTCTCAGAATTCCGGTCCCTGGTACCTTCGTTCGGACCACCCCCATACTTTGTCCGGACGACACTTATTTTCACAAAATTTCGGTCCCTGGTACCTTCGTCCGGACCACCCTATGCTTCGTCCGGACAACGCTAGGTTTAAATTAAAAAAGGGGGGGTAGATGCAGTCGGTACAACTCTCTCTCTCTCTCCCTGAACTTTTCTCTCGCTCTCCGTCTTCTCTTTATCCCCAGACTCCCAGCCCGTTTCCCTCTCTATCTCGCCACCGCCGCCCACCACCTCACCCCCTCTCCAACTCCAATCTGCCACCGCTCTCTATCCTTCCCGTGCGGCCTACCTCTTCGCCTTCTTCCCCCCCCCCATCGTCCTTCAGGCCGACCGCCATACCCACCCATGTCACGATCTTTCCTCCCGATTTCTGCACAACCTCCCCCTCCTGCCGACTTCACCCCTCAGCCGCTTGATTCAACCACCTCCATTAGCCATAGCCGCGCAATCGACTGCGAAAAACCAAAACCATCGCATACAATCACTGTGAGGTAAAAGGCTCAATTTTTCTTTACAAATTTTATTATTTGTGTGGGATTTCTGGATTTCTGGTAGTTGTTGGTGAAATTTGTGAATTACTGGAGATTTGTGGAATTTCTGGATTTCTGGTAGTTGTTGGTGAAATTTGTGGATTACTGGAGATTTGTGGATTTCTAGATTACATTATTTTTGTAGGATTTCATAGCCGCGCTTGCTGAAATTTTTAGGGGAGTTTTAAATTAATTATGACTGGAAGAGGTAGAGGTAAGGGTATTCGTACAAGCGAAGGCAGCACCTCTGCAGCTGCGCGGGCCAAGCGCAAGCGGCCCCAAGTTTCCGCCCCACCGCTCCCATTTCGGAGTCCGAAAGCTCGGACGAAGAACCTTTAATTCAAAGGGGGCAGGCTGGCATAGCCCCAGTTGAGGTACCCCTCCCTGACATATGGCAAAACAGGTCGTACTTACGGCCTTGGGTATTTAATGTAGAATTTTTTAGTCAACTCCCAGTTACCCGACCATAGGTGTTGGATTTAAACAATCGGGGCTTAGCCCCTTTGCTGGGCAACATTGCACCCATTTATCCACGGCTTGTTCGGCAATTCTACCAACATCTTACCCGCTATCCGAATACTCCTGAAACCCTCTCGACCGTCATAGACGGAAATGATATGAGATTTTCTGCTCGTAACATTGTCGAGGCTTTGGGGATGCCATTTGATGTGAACGTTCCCGCATTTACCCAAGAGGTAGAAAACATGGACCTCCAGGACATGGCTCTTACTTTTGTTCCCAACTTGCCCATAGACAAGAATATTCTGAGGATCCAACTACCACTAACCCTTCATTTTATTGACTGGGCGTTAAAGAATGTGTGTTTCAGCCATAAAGACGAGCGCCGACATAATCATCTCTGTTGTCTATATTCCTTTCTCATTGGGGCACCCATTAATGTCCCCAAAATAATTTTCGGGGAGATGTGTCGGTTCTTAGAAGGGCCTGCGAAGATCCGAACACCATTACCTTTTCCCCACGTGGTGACATGTCTCATTCTCTCTCCATGCACTGGCATCCACCACAATTATCGTCTTCGGCCTAATGAGGTGGTGGATACCAGAGTGGAGCATATTGTCCAGGCCAACTGGACAAAGAGCGTGTCTACGATAGCCAAGCTTCAATGCGAGGCTGTGGCTGCGGCTGTACCACCACCACCACCACAGGCTGATCCACATCCCCAACCGCAACCTGATGTTCCCGAACAAGAGCCTCCGGTAGAGCTAGACCAACCTCACTACTTGGAGGGTTGGCAGTTGTCCTATAGCGACTATTCTTCATTAGTTGACTCTATTATCCACCTCCAAGTAGGGATGCATGATTTAGAGGGTCGCACAATTTTATTATGGAGAAACAGCGCGCGATGCGAGTTGAAGCTCATCAGCGTGATTATGATCTACGTTCTGACATCCGCCATTTTACAGCTGCAGACCCTCTCCCACCATATGAGCCACCCCAATATCCGTATTATCAGGGGCATCCACCTCTACCACCCCAGTGATTACAATGGGGCACACGTCCGGCTGAAGACGTAAAACTTAGCGCTTCTTGGGAGGCAACCCAAGATACATTTTCGTTTCTTTTTAGTTTCTTTGGATTTTGCTTTGCTTTAAATTAAAAACAAAAAACAAAAAAAAACTCTAGTGTTTGTCATGCTTAAACGGCCATGGTTGCCGATCTAGTATAGCCACCCGCCTAGCTAACCTTGGTGATATATTATCTGGGATTACCCCGGTAAAAGTATGGATGACAGGACAAAAGTGATTGGAGGTTCTCAAGGATTAGCCACAAAGTGCGACCTTAGAGAACTAACCTACCGAGTAATCATTCTACCCAGAAATTCTGGGAGATTTCCTTCTCTAATATATTAACCAAGTGAGTGAATCGAGGAGAAAAATATATCTCGTGAGTCTGCGTGAATAACATGGTGGTTAAAATCTTCAAACTTGGTCGAAGTCTAGGAGGGTTGACATGCCCCCACTAAGGTACGCAACTTCTTTCATTCTCCATCTCTCTACTCTATCTATTATCGACCCCGAGCTTGATCACCTTGGGGTCACGGCTTCATATAAGTTGAGGGATGGGGATCATTTCGAATACCTCATTCCCCACATCCCTCTTGGTTCCATTCTTTTTATGCTCCGAGGACGGAGCAATCTTTCAGTTGAGGGATGGGGGACACTATCGTTTTTCCTTTCTTTTCTTTCATTTTTTTAGGATGAGTTGCTTATACAACAAATTTTAAAATTTTTGCATATTTTAACTCTTAAGCACGAGTAGAATTTAGTTGACCCTTGCTTACACTTGTAGGTGTCATCTTAATTTAACTTGCTAGCTTGTAGAAAATTTGTTTCGGCAGCAATTTGTTAACACCATTGCACTTCACATACTTAGGCTAAAGTCGCTTGTGAGTCTATATTTTGATTGTCTATAAGGCTATGACTAAGTGGAGACTTATGCCCGAGTGAGCTTAGAGTCGTACTTTTCTCTTGGAGTGGTGTCACATTAACTCTATTGTCTCGAAGAATAAAATAAAATTTGTTGTGATCTCATTATCCTTTGGTGTGTAGCATTTGACACTCATTAGTACTATTCATACCACACTTTTGGCGTGCATGGTTGTTGTCAACCTTAGGAGATGATATTAGGCATTTTTTGTCAATTTGAGCCGGTTCATTTCTTTTCTATATATAACCATTGCTAGCCCGTTGAGCCTATCTACATGTAAGCCATTTTCTTGCATAGCCTCTACTATCCATATTATAGATTGAGAGTGGAGTTCATGTTTTTGATATACTTGGAGTGATAAGGTGGTGTTTATATACTCGTGTGTTCATTGAAGGTGCATCCTTTCTTTTCCCAATCCAAGCATAAAATGGGAACCACACATATTTTCATGGGAGTCACCTAATTCATTATTGAGAAGGGAGAAACAAATGATTGTTCATTGATTTATTGGTTGGAGAATATTGGAGTTGGGGGAGATATGAAAAAAAATTAAAAAAAATTAAAAAATTATCATAATGGCAGAGTTGAAAAGTTAAATAAGGAGGGGTGATTGGGGATTGCTATTGATATATATTTTTGCCTCCACATATGTTCTACGCCACTCTTAAGTATTGCATATTCTTACCCTTAGCACATTCGTGTCTGACACATTTATGATACGTTGTCCGACACGGCATTCTCCTAACCTAACATTATAACCGAAAACAAAGTCGTTTTTTATTTTAAAAGTTGGCAATCACTTTGTGCATGTCGAACAAGAGCCATAAGTTCAAATGTTACGCGTTTCTATTCATGAGATCCATCCACTTAAAAATGAGCGTTCTTTCGTGTCAAAAGTGTGCGGGGTATTTTGTTTTCTATTACATATATTCCTCCGTCCGCACACAAGATAGTTCATTAAAATACCATGTTTCGAAATGCTTTATTTGCGAGGGTATGACATGGCGAGAGTTTGAAGTCAAAGCTCGGTCTGAATAGATTTTTGAAGTTGTGGGTTCACTTGCGATGACTAGGCCTTGCACATTACACGTTAACAATTGTTGCCGATGCTTTTTTTTTAATTTGCTAGCTTGTTAAATTTTGCGCACTTCCTTGTTGATGTGAGGGTCTGGAATTCTCTTTTGCTTTTGAGTTCTAACTTACAGAATATCAGTTTGGATTATAAGCAATTCTTAGGTTTTGTGGGTAGTGCATTGCTAAAAACCCTCACGAGACCTCACTCGTCTTACCGGGGCTGTCCGGGGGTTTAAAGGATCTATCCCTTTAGTCTTTTATTTTTCTTTTGTTCCTTTTATTTCTTTTGCTAAGGGACTAGCAAAATGTAAGTTGAGGGATGTGATAGGTATGGTAACATACCTATTTATATTCGTTAATTTACTATTTTGGTAGTCCTAAGGCATGTATCTAATAAAGTTTGGTATAGTTTTGTATTATTATTCATTTTAGGAAATAAGAAGAAAATACGATAACAAGGAGCTTTTGGGAGGCTTAAAAAACAAGGAAAGGATTGCATAGCATTGAGAAAGGCCCCTACCGTTGAAACAATGAAGCCAGGCGTGAAAAGAAGGAGACAACTCAAAATGCTGCTCCCATCGTCCGGACGAAGTTCACAGTGGTCCGGACGACGTATCTAGAAATCATGAATTTCAAGAGCTAAACTATGGTCCGGACGATGCCCTGCATGGTCCGGACGAAACACAACTATGGTCCGGACGACGCTTTCTCATGGTCCGAACAAATTAGACAGATAAGGATTTGGGATCTGGAGGCTTTCATCGTCCGGACTACGCATAGTCTCGTCCGGACGAAACCCGCGCGGTTGAGTTTTTAAATTTGAATTTTAAATGTTTTAAGATGGGGATTTTTAGGGGAACTATATATGAGACTTTTGTAATTAATTGGGGACGTTTTTGACTTGTTTTTGGTGGAGAGAAATCCTAAAGGAGGCTAGAGATTTGATTCAAAATCCTCCATGGATCTAAAAAGCTTCAAGCTTTCTTCAATGGCCATCTTCTTTGCAATGTTGAACTAACTTCATCAAGCCTAGGGAATTTGTTTCTACTTGATTTCATGTGTTTGTAAACCTTATTTCTATTGTTTTGGTGTTTGGATGTTTGTATTGAATATTGAATGATCATCTTTTCCATCTTCTTTGGAGTTTACATCTTTTGTTGCTTCAAGTTGCCTTGTATTCAATACTTTTGCAATGGTCTTGCCATTCTCAACCACAACACAAGGTAAGATAGTTGATTATTCATAAGACAATCCGTGCCTTGCGACAATCCGTGCCTTGCGACAATCCGTGCCTTGAGACGGATTGTACACATGAGACAGGTTGTGCTAGGTGGATATCCACTATGCTATCTTTAATTTATGGATTTTTAGACTTTAGTTCAATTGAGTTGTAATAGGTTGAACTGAAGTCCATCCTCACCAAACTAATTTGTGCATTCATGTCGTTTACAAATGTATGAATCAAGGAGGTTCAACAACCCTAGGTATCTCTCTCCATTGAATTTAAATCAATTTTACTTTAAGTCTAACTTTAATCTTTTTCATTAGTTAATCATTTCAACTTCCAAAATATTTAACCTTTGATAATCATTAATCCGAAAATAATAAGTTGATTTACGTGGCCATTCACTTTCCTTGTGTTCGACCCTTGACTTACCGCTACTACATAGTGTTAATTCTTGGTATAAATTATTATCTTTGACGCGCTTGCGACGAGCGTATCAATATTTTTATTTTTGCTATAAGCACCCCATCAAGGATTTGTCTTCCTTTCACATAGGCCCCTTGTGCCTCCCTAATGACTGAGGGAATAATAGATTTGAGTCTACTACTCCATCTATTGACTAATGACATGTGCTTGATAGCTAAACCTCTCTGTCCTCTTATTTTCTGTGCATGATAAAGTGATAGTGCATCTTTAATCATGGTTCTAACCCATGATAAAAATCCAAAAACTGAGATTGAATATGAAAAAATGTAATTATTTTTTTACATCAAGATCTCACTTGTCACTAAAACATGATTGTTTTAGAAGTTATAATCTCAATTCTATATGTAACTGTGATTAATTGTAGATAAAAGATCACACTTCGTTTCTAAAACTGTAATATTTTCTTTAATATGGAATCTCACTTTTGAGATAACTATTTTAAACAATTTTTCCATTTCCTGTCTGTTAGATGACTGTACACATTCCAAATTTAGTTTACCATAATTTTTAAGATAGGTCAGATAATTCCACGATGAAAATAAATAATGTTTGAGCAAAAAATTCTAATCGATTTTATCTTGAAAGACTTCAGAATGTGTTGTCACCCTTTTGAATTTTTTTACCATTTACCATTGAGTCATTTTACGTATTTCACCATTGATAGACACACGATTATGTGTATTTAGTGTGTCTAACTTTCTTTCTTGTTATAGTTTTTTGTGATACATTAATGATAACGACTTCAATTCATTAATTTAATGTGTCTATAGCTTCCTTTTTTGTTATAGTTTTTCATTTATTTATTTATGTTTACTTCATATTAATGTTTATCTTCGTTTTTAGTCTTCGCATGTTTTTCAAGTTATTGGTGATCCCCGGATGCGTTCGGAAGTCTCTCGAGACCTCCCGATCCATAAGGAATCCATTTGGGGGCACCTAGAAGAGCCAAGAGGATAAAAACAAGCAAAATGGGAATCCTGGGGTACCAGTCTTCCATACCTACAGGGACCGGTCCCTCCATTCTAGTGAGCAAAATGTTGTAACGGGTACCGGTCTCCCGACCATACGTGGAATCGGTACCTCTTGTGATTTTTTGCATTTTCAGTCTTATTAAAGGAAATTTGGTAATCTTAGGTGGGAGGGAGTATATATACTCATATGTAATACATTTTTGTAAGTTTTGTTCATATTTTGTAGTTAAGATTAGGGTTTGGGGTGGAAACTTCTCTCTCTACCTCCCTTCTTTTCTCTCTTAGATTAGGGCTTATCCATGGAGTTTGAGAAGAAAAGTTCTTCATAAATATTGTAAGACTCTCCTCCATCTCTTTATTTATGTATTTTGTTTTATGTCTTATGTTTAATGAATTTCGTATTCCATTTCATATGCTTATGTTGTTCTTGTGCTTTTTATTTCCTTAATTGTTGTAGTGTAAATGGAGGGCTAGCCTCCCTAGTTTGGTCATGGGATGACTAAAACCCTAAGACTTAGGCTTTTTTTGGACTTCCCCTAATTTGTATTGTTAGCCCTAGATATTTTTGATGATGTAATTTTAATCTTGCATATTATTTGAATAATTAATTGAAATTGGTTAAATTATTGGAATTTATCTCAATTACATTATTCATTATTTCATGTGATTATAAATGTAATTCTCAATTGATTAAATTGATATCATTGTAAAGTTAATTTATTATAATCAATTGGAATTCATGAAGAATAGATTATTAAATTAATGATGGTAATTTAATTGTGCTTAAATTATTAAGTGA
>NMUG010001768.1:0-17160 GCA_002855965.1 Monotropa hypopitys | reverse complement strand
TCTCGCTCTCTGTCTCGCTCGCGCTCTGTCTCGCGCTCTCTCTCTCTCTCTCTCGCGCTCGCGCCTTTAGCTCCTTCTGGAAATTCCGTCTCCTCTTCTTGATCTCTCTTCTAATCTCTTCTCTAATCTCTTGCTCCACCTCCACCCTTGGCTGACTACACGAGCGGCCTGCGTTGGAGTAGGGTCAGGTCAGATAGCCAATTTTTTGACATTCTGAGGGTTAAAGATTCATAAACCTTGTAAAGTGGAGTACCAGTCGTACAGAATCTACAGATCACATTCCTCTCATTTTCATGCCTACTAGTTTTCCTCAGCTCTTTCATTAATTGTGTCTCCTTCCTCCTTTTTTCTTCTATGATAGAGTTTTCATCATCTTTGTTTATTTAGTGAAGCAATAGACCTTAGTACTTCATGGCATTTGTGATAATTCTTTTCCACTAGGAGGTAAACAGCCGGGAATGAACAAAAGGGCTGAATGAAAGACAATGTAATTCAGAGCTATTTCACTAAAGGTAGATGCACTCATGTGCAAAATAATCTCACATGCCGGCAGAAAGGTTGAATATGCTTGTCATCACACCTCATGCCTTCTAATATGAACTGTTTGTTTTCATATTTTCAGGTTTGTAGCTACTTTATTACATGCTACATTGATATTTCTTAAACTTTTTGATTTTAGGCCTTGTCTACATTTGTGGTTTAGCTTGGTGTTGAAAATTTCTTCAAACTATTGATTCCTTCTATTTAACACGCCATTATTAATCACTGTGAAGGTGCAAATCTTGGTTACACGTCACCCTCACCTCCTGCTTGTACACTTTTAAGTGTTGGTCAGGTGAATTTCCACTTCCGTTTTTTTATTTGTTTTTATCTGTGCCTCTCGAGGTTATTGAGATACTTCAAAGTTTCAAACCTGTTCAAGTGTTTAGATATAAGTTTCTTCATCTGCCTCTTTATACTTACTGTCATGCACTGGTGGTGCTTTCTCTTGTTGCTTCAGTTGGAAATGAATTATTCTACACTACAAGTACTTTTATCTCTTTCACAGGCATTTTCTGGAACTCAGAATGTTTCTAGCCTACAAAAGGATGAAGCATGGAGGGTGAATGTGAGAATCCAAGGCTGCGACCTTGATCATGGTTATCTTTGTGGCACAATGGAAGCTCTTAATGTTCCCATGGCAGACACACCAGTAAGCATGCTGCATACTTGGCAATTTTGTTTGTGTTTTCTGCGCCACCAATTATCTTTTCTTGTTTCACCCACTGCCTCCAATTGCTATTGCTTTAACTGTTTGATGGCTTAACTTTTATAAATGGATCATTGAGTTGAATTGTTTCATTAGTGGGATATATTTTCACTTGAATGGTTTAGCTTTCGGTGATTGCCATCTACTCTTGTTTGTTACTCTTCATCCTTGATACATGAGACTTGGTATACCCCATGATGTAGAACAAGTGGCTACGCGATTTCTCGAGCAAATGGACTCAGCAAAATCCGCAATACCGTTCCAAAAAAAAAAAGACCTCATGCTTAATTCTCGAGCCACTGGTTATCGGTAACCTGGCTTTCTTGGTTATCGGTAACCCAACTCCAGGCCTAATTCCCGAGCCACTGGTTACCGGTAACCTGACGTTCGTGGTTATCGGTAACCCAACTCCAAAGCATAAAACCCGAGACATTGATTACCGGTAACCGGGTTTTATGGTTACCGGTAACCCAACATCGTGGCAACCAAGGAACCTTGGTTATCGGTAATCGGTAATGTGGAAAGTTAGCAAAAGTGGTTATTTAGGCATTTTAGTCTTTATCTAGGTTTCCTAATTGTTTTAGGTTTCTTTTATGGTTATATTTTGATTGATTTTTAGTTCCTAAAGCCCTAGTTGACATAGGAGATTTTAGTATTTTATTTAATTAGGATTCCTATTTTATTTTGTTTCCTAATTCAAATAGGATTCTTAGGAAGTTTATTTATTTGATTGTAATCAAGAGATTAAGGGTATTGAATAATATTACAACTCTTTGAGACTCTATCTCTCTTGTTCTTGTGCGCAAGATCGTTTCTCATTTATTCGAGTATTATTCGTTTGGATTAGTACGCAGAGCGATGTTTTGCCTGGCTCGATGGCATCAAACACAGTTGAGAACACAAACACTGACAATGATCATGGTATCGCCGGAATATGGAAGATGATTGAGAATCAACAGGAGCAACTTACCGAACTTCGAGAGGCAATTTTATCAATGAATCTCAACATTAACCAAGGCCCAACCCGAGGTGAGGAGAATTGTGTGGGGGGATTTGCCCATCGTCGCCCTCTTAACCAGGATGGAGAACGCCCCAAAGGATTTGCCCGAGGCCGATCCATACATTAGCAACAACTTCAACAACCACCCCGGAAACACCCTCAAACTAACGATTCTGACAGCGAGGAGTCAGAAGTTGAAATAGAAGAAGAGCGAGGAGGTTGTCAATGACCCCAATATTGGTTTGATGACTATCGCTTAAAGGTTGATCTTCCACCTTTTAGTGGTAATCTATCCATAGAGGAAATTCTCGATTGGATTCAGAGGTTGAATGGTTTTTAAGCTTGATGGAAGTGCCTGAATCTAAGATGGTAAAGATGGTCGCCTACAAACTGAAAAGCGGTGCCGCCGTTTGGTGGGACCAACTGCAGAATAATCGACAACGACAAGAGAAGGATTCTGTGCGATCTTGGTGACGAATGAAACAACTTATGATGGGAAGATTCTTGCTGCCCGATTACGACCAACATCTGTTCCACGTCTATCAAAGTTGTCGACAAGGTAATCGATCTGTTTTTTATTATAGCGCTGAGTTTAATCGACTTGCAGACCGTAAAAATCTGCAAGAGACGGAGGGGCAATGGGTCGCTCGCTATGTCACGGGATTGATACAATCAATCCAGGATCAGATCGGACTTCAGGTCATTTGTGATGTGGACGATGCCCACAACATGGTCTTGAAGGCAAAACTTCCTGAAAGAAAGCCAGTTTATCGCAGAAACATCACCGAGCCTTCCAGTTCTACCCTTGATAAGGGCAAAGCTATACAATCAACGCCTCAGATTTCTCAACCAAAGAGCACCATTGGGGGAGTTCCTAAGTCTAATCAAGTGGGTGATTTTTTAGGGAAAAAAGAGATGAAAGTTGACATAAACTGTGTTGAAAAAATGAAAACAGAAAAAAATACGAAACAGCTAGAGGCCTGTGATAACACAGTTCCCTTAAGATTTTTTAGCCACCCCAACCGGAGGTGCAAGGGGTTTCAATTGGCCAAATCCTCCCAGGATACAACCGGTGTACAGGTGGTTGCACCAAAACCCACCTGAGATCGAACTTGTGTGTGCTGGAACTTACTCTCTTCTGACTGTAAGGAATTGAAGAAGGATTTCAGGAGTGCAGAAGTATTATGGTTGCAGTGGTATGCTTTTGATTTTCGGATTCATCAAATGGAGGACAAGAGCTGCCAATATATATAGGGAAGAGACACAACAGGACAATCAAAGCTGTGAGACTCTTCACATTTGTGAAGAGTCTCTTGGAAAATAAAGAGACACAACAGAAGCTGTAAGGTCTCTGGGTACGGGTTGGGATCTCTGGGTATACGGGTTGGGTTGGGTAGGGTCATGCCCACAGGCCAAGCCCACAAAGTCAAGCCCACACCATTATTTCAACAAAGCCAAGCCCAAATAAAATTTCATGTCATGCCCATAGGCCAAGCCCAATTAAAATTCTACTAAAAAGATAGGCCTCATAGCACGTGGCACATTCCCACGAACCCACGAGACCCGGACCCGAAACCCGGACCACGGACATGAACTCAGGCACGGGCACGTATACGACCGTGCGGGCGGCGGCGCGTGTGTGCGCATGTGTTCGTGTGCGAGAAAATATTCGAAGCGCACTTCATCTTACTTTTCCCTTAGGCTTGTTGTGAACCTTAGTCTCATATTTTAATAAATATACTCAACACACAACTCCCCAACTTCCAATGTGAGATTGAGTATTTTAATACTCATCCACCATTGAAAACACCCAACTTTGAGTGACAATTTTTCATTCAATAATTAATGGAATTTAATAATTCTTTTTGTGTATTAAAGCCCTCACATAGGACTATAAAATTCCACAAAAAATCATTTCAAATTGTATCATATTTAATTAATAAATATTTACCCAATTCCATTAAAAATTGGCTTAGAAGCCAAAATTTCGCCTTGGCCAAAAATTCTAACCCCTATGCCAAACCAATGGTCAACAAGTGCATTCGATGCGGAAAACCAGGCCACCATTCTAATGAGTGCCCTGATCGGAGGCTAAACCTGGTGGAGGAAGAAGACGATGTTGAGGAAGAAGTTGGATGGGTTGAGGAGGAATAAGATGAATTAGAGTATGCCGAAGAGGATGGACAAATGGTCAATTGTGTGGTTCAATGAATTCTATTCACCCAAGACGGAGGATCCATATCAAAGACAACATCTTCCGTTTGAGTTGTTATGTGAATAAGAAGATATGTGATTTAATTATTGACAGTGGAAATTGTGAGAATTTCGTGGCAAGGCAATTAGTGGATCACTTGAAACTTCCAATCGAGCCGCATCCTTCTCCTTACAATATTGGGTGGATCCAAAAAGAGTCCTATAGTAAAGGTAACCGAAATTTGTAAACTACCTTTATCTATTGGAAAGTTTTACTCTGCTATCGTAACATGTGATGTAGTAGGGATGGATGCTAGCCATATCTGATTGGGGAGGCCGTGTCAGTTTGACTTGGATATTCTTTACAAGGGATGTGACAATTTCCTATTCATTCAGATGGGATTCTCGCAGAGTTGTTATGCTTCCCTCAAATCGCAACTTGCTTATTAAGCCTTCAAAATCTAAAGGTTCATCTTTCTTAGCTATTTCCAGTTCAGACGAGTTCATAGAAAATTGCAAAGAGTCGGAACAAATATATGTTATGGTAGTTAAGGAGGTCACTATATCAGAAGCTCCAAAAGAAGCTTCCGTGCCTAAGGAGATGCAACCTTTGTTGGAAGAATTTGAGGAGTTAATGTCAAAAGATGTCTCACATGATCTCCCACCATTGAGGGACATACAACATCAAATTGACTTGGTGCCAGGAACAAGTTTACCCAACTTGCCTCACTATCGCATGAGTCTTAAGGAAACAGAGATCTTACGGGAGAAGGTTGAAGAGTTACTACAGAGGTCATATTCGGGAGAGTCTCAGTCCTTGTGGTGTTCCAGCGTTATTGACTAATAAGAAAGATGGTAGTTAGCGCATGTATGTGGATAGTCGTGTCATCAATAAAATCACGCCCCAGTACCAATTTCCTATTCCACGGTTGGATGATATGCTCGACATGTTGGATGGTTCACAGTTTTCTCCAAAATTGATTTGCGGAGTGGCTATCATTAGATTTGCATTCGGCCGAGGGATGAATGGAAAACAACTTTCAAGACCAAGGATGGCCTTTATGAATGGCTTGTTATGCCATTCGACCATTCTAATGCTCCTAGTACTTTTATGCGAGTGATGAATCAGGTATTGCAACCTTTTTCTGGAAAATTTGTTGTCTATTTCGATGATATTCTGATTTACATCAAGACCAATGAGGAACATATGGTTCATGTACGCCAAGTTTTGGTGGTCCTATGAGAGAACAAGCTCTATATTCAACTCAAAAAATGCAGCTTCTTGACAAATAGCCTATTGTTTCTTGGTTATGTGGTGAGTTCTGAAGACATCCATGTTGATGACGAGAAGATTCGAGCCATCCGTGATTGGCCCCCTCTTAAAACCATCACCGAGATACGAAGTGTTCATGACCTATCAACTTTTTATCGGCGATTTATTCGCAACTTTATTACCATTGTTGTACCAATCACAGAGTACCTCAAGAAAGGGAAATTCTTGTGGGGAGAAGCAACATAATGAAATTTTACTTTGATCATGGAGAAGTTATGTACTGCACCGGTCCTATCTCTACCCATCTTTGAGAAGATTTTTGAAGTTGAATGTGACGCCATTGGTGTTGGTATTGACGCTGTTCTATCTCAAGAGAAGAAGCCAGTGGCGTTCTTTAGTGAAAAATTAAGTGAAGCGCGACAGAAATGGAGTACCTATGACCAAGAGTTCTATGATATTATTCATGCCCCCAAATATTAGGAGCACTATCTTATTCAGAGGGAGTTTGTACTCTACACCGATCACCAAGCCTTGAAGTTTATCAACAGTTAGAAAAAGATGGATAGCACGCATGTTCGATGCAATACTTTCCTCCCAAAGTTCCCATTTATTATTCAGCAAAAAATTGGGGCAACCAATCGCGTGACTGACGCATTGAGTTGTCGTGCCACTTTGTTGGTAACGTTGGCTCACGAGATTGTGGGATTTGAATTCATGAAGAAGTTATATTCTGAGGATGAAGATTTTCAAGAGACTTGGGAAGTTTGTACCCAAAATCGGACTGTTAGCGATTTTCATATTTCTAATGATTTTCTTTTTAAAGGTAATCATCTTTGCATTCCGAAGACGTCATTAAGAGAAATTAATCCATGACCTACATAGTGGAGGATTAAGTGAACATCTAGGACGAGACAAAACTGTTGCAAGTTTGGAGGAGAGATATTATTGGCCACAGTTGAAAAGGGATGCTGGAAACTTCATTCGACGATGTTTTATTTGCCAAATTTCTAAGGGACAAGCACAAAATACAGGTCTATATACTCCATTGCCTATTCCTGATAATATTTGGGAGGATCTATCGATGAATTTCGTATTGGGATTGTCACATACCCATCGAGAAGTCGATTCTGTCTTTGTTGTGGTGGATCAATTTTCTAAAATAGTTCTCTTCATTGCTTGTCGAAAGACTTTGGATGCTTCACATGTTGCACGTTTGTTCGTCCGCGAGGTTGTTCGACTACACGGAGTTCCAAAAACTTTTACTTCTGATCGCGACGTGAAATTTCTTAGTCACTTTTGGGTTACTTTATGGAGGATGTTTGGCACTTCTCTTCAATGGAGTTCCACGGCTCATCCGCAGACAGATGGACAGACATAGGTGACAAACCGAAGTTTGGGCAATTTGATTTGGAGTATTTGTGGAAATAATCCGAAGCAGTGGGACTATGCATTGTCACAATCCGAATTCGCTTTTAATAGTGCCTTTCCTTGGTATATGTGACGCCTCCCAAGCATATCCTAAATTTAATTTCTTTCCCGAGAGGTCCTGAAGTTAGTATGGTGGCATAATCAATGGCAAAGCAAGCAATGGAAGTGCAGGAACAAGTGAGATAAAGATTGGCCGAAACCAATGCCAAGAACAAAGTTGCAAGTGATAGGCGCCACCGTGCGATTTTGTTTGATGAAGGTGAGTTGGTTATAGTATTCTTGAAAAAAGAACGTTTTTCTGTTGACACTTATCGCAAGTTTCAACCAAGAAAGTATGGATCTTATAAGATTCTGAAAAAAATTGGGAATAATGCTTACGTCATTGATCTACCCGATTCTATAAAGATTTTCAAGGTTTTTAACGTTGTCGATTTGTTTGATTATCACAAGGAGGAACCGCTTTATCCAGAGTTACACTCGGGGTCGAGTTCTTTTGAAAAAGAGAGGACTGATGTAGAACAGGTGGCTACGCGATTTCTCGAGCAAATGGACCAAGCAAAACCCGCAAAATCACACAACTAAAAAAACCCTAGGCTTAATTCCCGAGCCACTGGTTACCGGTAACCTGGCTTTCATGGTTACCGGTAACCAAACTTCAAAGCCTAAAACTCGAGACATTGGTTACCGGTAACCGAGTTTCATGGTTATCGGTAACTCAACATCGTGGCAGTCAAGGAGCTTTGCTTGCCGATAACTGTGCGTGCATAGGTTACCGTAACCAGTAATGCAAAAAGTTAGCAAAAATGGTTATTTAGGCATTTTAATCTTTATCTAGGTTTCCTAATTGTTTTAGGATTCTTTTATGGTTATATTTTGATTTCCTGAAGCCGTAGTTGACCTAGGAGATTTTAGTATTTTATTTAATTAGGATTCCTATTTTATTTTATTTCCTAATTTAAATGGGATTCTTAGGAAGTCTATTTATTTAATTGTAATCAAGAGATTAAGGGTATTGAATAATATTACAACTCTTTGAGACTTTATCTCTCTTGTTCTTGTGCGCAAGATCGTTTCTCGTTTATTGGAGTGTTATTCGTTTAGATTAGTATGCTAACTAATCTCTCGTGTAATTCGCTGCATCACCCCATCTGTTCTATTTTTAGGATTCATTTCTTATCTTCGACTTCTATCAAACCCTGCTGTATTTTCACTTTCCCTTTAGTTTGGTTGCACTACTTCCTTGATGGTGTCATTCATCTGTTCTTTATATGATATTTCAGGTGGTAACCTTCTGGGAAGGGGAAATTGTAGATGCAAAGAATCATACATTCTTCACTGGAAAATGGGAAGCAACGTATGTTTTTCATCTCATTATTTCTTTTCCTCATATTTCTGATGCAACATTTAATATATACGAAGATGACAGATAATGAGCATTGATGATATAATTTCATTCTAGCCCTATAAATTTAGCAAGTCCTTTCCGTCATAGCCATTTCTATAAATTGCTAACAGGTCTGAAGTAGACATACGGCACTGGACCAAGTTTCCATCTTTCTCTCCTCTTGTGGTAAGTAGTCAATACATCTATTCAGATTTTGTGGTTTCATGATTGAATCGACGTTTTACAGAGCCAAGTAGAAGTTGATGGCGGAAGATCTCTAGACCTGAGTAACTACCCTTATATATTCATGGTAACCCTTTTTCAATGCCATTCGTTCATTAATAAATTATTACCAAATGTTAGGTTTCTCCTCGTCATTTCCCTTCCCAGACACTAGGGGTGAAATCGGTTCGGTTCGGTCGGGTTTTTCGGCCGGCCAAAACCGAACCGATCGGTTCGGTGTACATTGGGGCAAAACCAATACTGACCGTGGAAAAAATCGATTCGGTTCGGTTCGCTTGGCTTCGGTTTTCGTTTTTTTCGGTTTGGAACAAACGACAGAGATGAGTTAATATTAACATACGTTTTGAATTTTTTTCGGTTTTTTCATTTTTTTCGGTTTTTGGTCGGGTTCGACCCAAAGTTTCAAAACCGAACACCGAACCGAAATTTTGGTCGGTTTTTAAACAAACCGAAAGTGGACCGATTACGGGTATGGACCGACCGAAAACTGAAAAAATCGGTCGGTTTTTTCGGTCCGGTCGGTTTTTCGGTTAGTCTTTCACCCCTACCAGACACCCATTAATATGGGTACCTCGGAAACATGGACACGCCTCCGGGGTCGCCGTATGCATGTTGAACACTCCGGGGACACGGACACGGCGGGGACACGACAAAAAACGTATTGGACACGCCATTTGGCGTGTCCTATAATTTATTGTTAATTTTGGAGTAGGACACGGCGGGAAAACGGCGGGGACACACCGGGGTCACGGCAGGGACACACCGGGGACACACGCCAGGGACAAAAACAATATTTTTAATAATTTCGGGGGTAACTTTGTAATAACTTATAAATTTTGGGTTTAAATGCCATATATTATAATATATGTAGTAAAAACAAATATACCTCTCTTGATCGATCCCCCCTCTCTCCCGAACACGCCTCTCGCTCTCTCCTCCTGCTCTTTTGATTAGAACACGTCTCCCGAACGGTAATATCTCTCCTCTCTCTCTCTCTCTGTGTGTGTGTGTCTCGCATCTCTGATTTGTCTCCCGAACGGTAATCGCTGTGTGTGTGTGTCTGTCGATATAAATAGGTGTCTAAAACATGACTTTTTTCTAACAATATTATATCTTTGCTTATGGCGATGCTCCGGGGTATCAATTGTTCGTTCGTTAAATTAATGTACTTATTAAAAATACATTTTTATATAAATATTAAAAAAATTGCCGTGACCCCGCCGTGTCTCCATGTTTTTGAAAAATCCGTATCCCGTGTCCGTATCCATGTCTGTATCCGTGCCCGTGCTTCACATATGAATTTTTATGCAGTTTTAGCATTGACAGCCTTTGATTTTGTTGTTTCTGCAGAGATGGAAAGAGCAGTACTTTGTGAATGTTGGAACTGACTGTGGGTTAACTATAGCTGGTTTTTACTATGTCTGCTTCTCGTGTAGTGATGGCTCCATCAACGGTTTCTATTATGATCCTAATAGCAGGTAGGCCTCGTCCTTGTTCATCATTTCTCATGATAGATCCATTATATTCCCGTCAAAATTGTGAAAACACAAGTGTTATGGGAAAAGATAAGCATTTGTAGTTTCTGTTTGCTTTTGTTATTAACTTCCCAAACAAGTCAACCTCCTGGAAGCGATTGATGAACCACAATAAACTTTGTTTGCAGCCCATTTCAGAAACTGGAGCTGAAATCCAACCATGAAGGAAGGTCTGGTTTCAGTTTCTCTTCATATGAGTTGCAGTAAACAATGCTGGGGGATTGTTTCTCGGGCTGGCATGGGATAGAATATGAGTTGCAGTAAACTTTATTGTGATTTTATTGCTGATTTTACAGGGAGAAGAAAAGTTTTTTTATTTATTGTTTTTATGGTACTGTATTAGCTCAGTAGGTAGGACGTGCTCTACGTTTTGTCCAAGTTGAGGGGCAGTTGATAATGTTAGGGATGTAGTTGCAGGAACCATAGAACAACAATGGCAAATCTGTCATCCATTTCCTCCTCTCAACAGTTCTAGCTTTTCACCATAAAAACATCAACTCTCCATCCTCAATACTCCAGATCGAAAGACCAAAACCTTCTGAAATTGCCTCTTTCAAAATACCTTTGTGGCTTTATTTGTTTCTCCACATAATCCGATGGAATCCAAATGGGTCATTAGACCAAAAGTGGAGCCAAAGTTCACAGCTCCTTTTCTTGGGTTCAAGGACTGTTGGACTGTGTGTATATTTTAAGTTTTGTTTTACCAAAGTTGTAATTGTACCAGTTCACTAAAACAAGACCTTCATTTGTGCCGGTACAACTTTATTTGATTTCGACCAGAAAGTTTGTGTACCGGTATGTAAAATTTGTGTACCGGTACAACTATATTTACTTTTCGAACAGAAAGATTTTGTATCGGTACACGACCTATCCGTACCGGTACGACATTAATCTGCGAATTGGTACAGTTGTGTCTTTTGAACAAATTTGAACGTTTTTTCAGTTTTTTAACGTTAGTTTTTAAAAAATCGTATCTGTTTGAAAAAACTTATATATAATAGACATTGTGGGTCTATTTTGAGTACTTTTTAGCAACAAAAATAATCAATGCTTATGATATATAGAGATATATCAGTTCTGAAAAGAACACTTGATATACTCAGCAAGAAAAGGAAGTGTGTTGATTTTCAATCATTTGTCGTGCAAAAGTGATTGAGACATAAGCTGTCTTCTGGGCTATTTTATCTTGGGCACGACGTGATTGTATATTACTTGCACAGAGGGTAAAGTCGCGGAACGTCTTAAAGGTAGCGACCTAGTCCGCGACTCAACTAGAACACGACAATTACGGTGTTTGTATCATTCATCCAATACAAAGTAAATTGTTCCATACATTATTTTTTAACAATTTTTAAGACGATTCGGCTATCATAGAACACAACAAGTCTGTTGCTACTCACGACATAAATAGGTCATTTCGCTTCGGCAGACTGCATTTAAACGATGAAAACAAAAGATTTTCTTTTACCTTACAACGAAAAAATTGGCATAGTTTTGTGCTTCACAAAAATCTATTGCCGTTGATCCCCCTACTGTTGAAAATACCAACGAAATCCAGAAATGGAATGTTGATGATTTTCTGTGCAAAAATTACGTTCTAAATGCTTTGACAGATGAACTTTACGATTATTACGCTACTTTCGAATCTGCCAAAGAAGTTTGGGATGCCATTCAGAAAAAATTTGACACCGAGGAGACTGGATCGAAAAATACACTTTCAGTCGCTATCTGAAATTTTAGATGGTTGACGATAACTCCGTAGTGACCCAGTCTCATGAACTTCAAAAAATTGCTTACGAAATTATTTCAAAGGGTATGTCAATAGATGAACAGTTTCAAGTTGCAGTACTAATTGTCAAATTGCCTCCAACTTGAAAAGAATTTAAAAAGGATTTGCGTCACAAATTCAAAGAGTTTTCTATGGAGACTCTTATCACTCGCCTTCGAATTGAGGAGGAGGCACGAAAACAAGATTAGAGGGAAGTTTTTTTTCTCTCCAATAAAAAGAATAATAGTTCGGCTATTCTTAAGCCAAAAAGAAAAATCACAAAATCATACAAGGACGGGAAAAAACATAATGGGAAAAGTCAAAACGGGAAGACTTATCATAACAAAAATCAACACCCTTCAGGAGGTTAGGCTGGAAATACAGAAGTTGTTCAATTTATGTGTTATAATTATAACAAGCTTGACGATATGACAAAAAATTACAGGAATCCTATGTCACGACCCATCCCGTTCATAGGATGAACACATGATCGGTCAACGAGCAAGCTCGCTAAAGGCCTAAGATAAAGAGTTGAGGAATTTCTTAAACGTATAAATATGCAGAAGCGTGTGAACAAAAACCAGAGCAGTGAATAGATGTTTTCATTAATACATCATTATTACATCATCAAGCTTGAGACAGCCGGTACAACAGAAAGTATTACATCAGAAATCTCCAAAATAACTTTAAAACGTAATACTGCCAGCTCATTCCTCTTCTTGACCTGAAAAAACTAGAGTAAATCGCTACATACTGCAGTACAAATTTCATGGATTAACAATATCATTCTTGAAAGATTAGATCCACAGTTAAAATGCAGCTCAAAGGCTTAAATAGCAATAAACTTTGCTTTATCATAGTTTTCTTGACTTTTCAATATTTAATGTGCGTATCCATGTCATAATTCATAATATAACTAGAGTGAATCGCTACATACTGTAGTACAATTTTATGGATTAACAATATCATTCCTGAAAGATTAGATCCATAATTAAAATGCAGCTCAAAGGCTTAAATAGCAATAAACTTTGCTTTACCATAGTTTCCTTGACTTTTCAATGTTTAACCTGCATATCCATGTCACAATTCATAATATAACTATTCAGTGATTTGACCTTTGTCGTATAGGCTCATTATTCAAACATTTATCATCTTGCCCTTGTCGTATGAGCATTCATCATACCACATTTATACCTTCGCTTGTGTCGTATAAGCGTAGTCATTCATGACATTACGCTTGTGTCGTATAAGCATATTCATTTCGTAGCATTATGCTTCTGTCATATAAGCATTTATGCTTTATGCTTCTGTCGTATAAGCATATCAATAACTTGCTCATAACTTGTGGTTTTGTCGTATGAGCACCTCATTTCCGTTTCATCTCCATTTCAATTTCTTTTTCTCTTTATTTCATTATAATCCCTGTCGTATAGATTTTCGCATTTTAACAATCATTTTAAAACTTCATTGTTCATTCATGTGGAAATTGAGAGTTTGTGCACAATTCATATTTCAAAATCTCTTGGAAATAATATAGCATTCTTGTTTCAATAACCATAAACATAATTCAAAGGAAAAGTACTTGAAATTATACGAGTAAGGCAGTATATAGAGATTCACCTAAATAGGGATTCCATAGACTTCTAGATTTTCCTTCTTCTCAATGAAAGCTAGTCCAAATCTGGATAATAAATCACATCTTAGCATTTTAATAAAAAGTATTGCTTATTTGCATTGCCGAGCGGAGCTAGCCGAAGCAAAGTCTGCCGGAGACTTATGTCACGCTTAGTCTAACCGGATGACTCATGCCGAACTGTCAGACTTGGCAGAGAGAATAAACGAAGTCTGATCGAAGATCTCTGATCTAACCGAATACATATTTAGACGTGAATTCAATATTTATCTCATGGCTAGGCTGCCGTAAGTTCAGGCCTGCTAACCAATTATTTGCCGAGCTGAAGTACAACCGACTGATTTAGTGCTGAGCTACTATATTATGGTCCGAACACCAATCTGAGCTGAGGAGATTCCCAAGTTTTGATTTCAAATTGATTTTAGTTCGAAAATGACCGGAGGACTGTTCTAAGAATCTTGGGCCAATTGCCTGAACAACCAGAGTTGTTGCCGTGCTGCTGAACGACTGACTTCTGTCGAGCACAACTTGCTTCGGACAGAGTGATGATCAATCAATCAACATGTGTATGAGAGTACGTCCGGACTGAAAAATAACATGTCCGAGCTAAAGTAACAACTGGTTGAGCAAAAACAAGTCAAGTGCCAGCTTTGCCGAGCAGAAACAATAACTGTGTGGCATAGCTCATTTTGGCCGAAGAGAAAACTCTGCCGAGCTGAATAATTGCCGCGCATGAGAGTGACAACAATAATATGCAGTAAGACTCCGAATGAGTCTGCCGAAACATTTAATATCAAAGCAAGACTTAGATTAAGTCTGTCGAACAACAATATTAGGGTTCTAGGACTTTTGCCGAACATAAAATGAATTAAGACAACAATTATACATTTGACCGGAGCTTGATGTGCCGAAGGTCAGATGATCTGAGCTTAAAGGGGTTTTTCCGAACAGATTCTGATATGAACAAGGCCTTGCTGAGTTGTTCGGATGTAATGAAATCTTTACCGAAGTGAACTGGGTCGTCTGTAAGTCTGAAAAATGATTGCCGAACTGAATACAATTTGACCAGCATTCAAATCAATGCTTCTAAGGAGTTTGAATATATGGCCAAGAGTTACCGAACACTGACTTGATGATTGACTGTGCGACAATTATGTTTTCGAACAAAGTTGATGGGTAGGCTGCACGACAAATGGGTTGTCGAGCACTCGCGTACAAATGAGGTGCTTACCGAGCTCCTGAGATGAGAGTTCAGAGCCCTGCCGATCTGAAGTGCTTCGGATAACTTTCTAGAGAGGGAAATAGAGAGTAGGGACGCTCTCAATTAGGTGTTGTACCAAAAACAAAGGGAATGACACAAGTATTTATAGGTTGAGAAGAGAATATTGATCCAGACGGTGGCAGACATCCAAACGGCGCCACTCACCAAAAAGTAGGCCCCACCGGCTGCCAGCCTTGGCTTCTAGCCAGCTGACCTCAGCCCACTCAACCGCACATCCTTTGTCTCCTTCTGCCGAAGTGAAACATGACGTCAGCCCACTAAAAACTCTTGTCTCATATGACAGAGTGGCTGTCCATATGGACTGTCCTCATGGCCAAGCTGCCATGTCCGGGCTGACCTGGCCGAACCTCCACGTGGCTGGACCTCTAGGTCGGACTCCTACTGAGCTCGGCAAAACTGCTCAGCCTTGCTCCAAACTTCCTTTTTTTTACTTAGGCCTCTGGTTTAATTCTTTTCTATATTTCTAAAACCCCAAGACTATTTCAAGTCTAATAAAACCCTCTAAAATTTATATTTGCTCAAATACATATTTTTATTTAATATTTTCCAGGACTGGGGTCTCACATCCTCCCCAACTTCAAATAAGTTTGTCCTCAAACATAAAAAGAGATGATCGACTACAAATGCATTCATTAGTAAGATAGTATACCGTATACGAACAACTGTGGGTATTTCTCTCGCATATCGCTTTCTTTCTCCCAGGTTGCTTCATTGCCAGATTAGTTCTCCCACCAAACTTTAATCAACGAAATCACTTTATTCCTCAATCGCTTCTCCTGACGATCCAAGATTTTGACTGGTCGCTCTTTATAAGATAGATTCTTCTCGATCTTAATTGACGGTTGAATCAGAACATGCGATGGATCTAAGATATATTGCTGAAGCATCGATATATGAAATACATCATGAACATTAGCTAATTCAGGTGTTAGTGCTAACCGATAAGCGACTGGTCCAATTCTCTCAAGAATTTCGAAATGCCCAATATAGCGAGGGTTAAGCTTTCCTCTCTTCCCAAATCTAATGACGCTCTTCATAGGTGATACCTTCAAAAATACTTTCTCTCCTTCTCGGAATTCAATTTCTCTTCATCGTGAATCTTCATAACTCTTCTGGCGATCTTGAGCTATCTTCAATCGATCTTGAATCAACTTGATCTTTTCTGGCATTTCTCGAACTATTTCTGGTCCAGTGAGTTCTTCCTCTCCAGCTTCCGTCCAACACGATGGTGATCTGCATTTCCTTCCATACAGAGCTTCAAAAGGTGACATTCCAATACTTGCTTGATAGCTGTTGTTGTAAGAGAATTCTGCCAATGGCAAGTGCTCCTCCCAACTTCCTTGAAATTCCAACGTACATGATCGTAGAAGATCTTCTAACGTCTGAATCGTCCTTTCTGATTGCCCGTCCGTTTGCGGATGAAAAGCTGTGCTAAAATTGAGCATCGTTCCCATATCCTTCTGAAGTGCTTTCTAGAATCTAGATACGAATCGTGGGTCTCTATCTGACGTAATGGATACAGGTGTTCCGTGAAGTCAAATAATCTCTCGCAGATATGTAGACGCCATCTGGTCCATTGAATACGTATTTTTGATCGGAATAAAATGCGCTGACTTAGTTAATCGGTCGACTATTACCCATATTGCATTGTTTCCTTTGATTAATCGCGGAAATCCGATAACGTAATCCATCGTGATATCTTTCCATTTCCATTTTGATATTGGTAAGGGTTGAAGTAATCCAGCTGGTCTTTGCTGTATCGCCTTTACTTGTTGACACTCCAGACATCTGCTGACGTACTCTGCTATGCCTTTCTTCATTATGATCGCTTTAAGTCTTGGTACATCTTCGTCTGCCCTGGATGAATTGCAAATTTCGTCTTGTGGCCTTGATCCATGATCCTTCGTTTGATTTCTTCGTTTCCTGGTACGCATAGTCGTCCTCTGAATTTGAGAGTACCATTTTAAAAAATAAACCCCGGTCATTGATATTTTCTTGAATCTTCTTCAACTTGGGATCTTCCATTTGTAGTCGCTTGACTTCCTCGAGAATTGATGGTTCTATGATAATCGTCGTGAGGTGCATTAGGTACGAATTCTCCGGCTTCCTGCTGAGCGCATCTGCTACCACGTTAGCTTTTCTGGGATGATACTGAATATTAAGATCGTAGTC
>NMUG010001767.1:0-17160 GCA_002855965.1 Monotropa hypopitys | reverse complement strand
TCAGTAGATAAACTCCTGACCACTACCAAACATGCACGGGTGGTGCATGCCTAGGAGGGGCCAGCACAAACAGTAAAGCTGTAAAGAACTAGAACGACAGTAGTAAAGCAGTAAGGAGAAACACAAGTAATGAGCAGAAGAAAGAAGGTAACGCAAGCAGTAGGGAGTGACCTAGGAATAGGTCCGTCAACTAACCTCCTCAAGTACAAGTGAAGTAAAAGTGTCAAGCCTAAAAGCTGACCAACTCAATCTCAGGTCGTCTAATCTAGGGAATTATCAAGATTCTGCGTAATGAATATATGAGTACCCATAACACACATTACTCTCAAGCCTCGCCATCTATCCATAGAGTTAATTGCGTGACTTGTGTAGTTTTCCAACATTTGAAATGCTCATTTACTTGCTTCATTGTACACTTTCCTTTAAGTTTCCCATTTTGTTCATGGGTGAGTTCTCCCTTTTTGTTCTCGGTGAGTTCTCCCTTGGAATCCCATCATAAGTCCATTCCAAGTTATTAGCTTTGATTCGTAATATAAATGTTCCGTGGAGTCCCATCATAAGTCCACTCCAGATAAGCATAATTATTGTTGCATAGATAGATTATTGGAACCCCGTCATAAGTCCGTTCCAAATATTATTCGGTCGTATTGGAAGTGTCCCTTGGAACCACATCAGAAGTCCGTTCCAAGTGTGTCAAGTAACCTCGATAGAGGGAAGAGGGTAGTAGTTGGCCGACTAGCTAACCCAATTCCTACCTAGCTTTCCCCAAGTAACGTTGGGAGGGCTTCCAGTTACCCCCATTGTGCACAATGTCGTGGATGGAGCGACCATCCCGAGAACCTCATCAGAAGTCCGTTCTCGTATCAATATCAAGTAGCTCTATCGGAAAAATCCCTAGCCAAGGCTGGTAAGTCGCAAGGTCGCGTCGTAAAAAATCCTCAATCAAGTGGTAATAATCACTCACACCGCAAACACCACAAATGCAATGCAAGGATAGGTGAGTTTGTTGGTTTCCCTGACATAGCCACACAACGGTTGTGAGTTCCGTGGAGGATATCAGCTAACACCAACGGACTAGGCTGACTCAAGATGCATGAAAAAAACTGTGCATCTCAGAAGCCCACAAAGAGATTCAGACCAGGCACACAATCACCAACCAAGCAAAAACATTCAACATCAGCCACAGAACAAAAGCAAACCCAAAGAGATTACCCAAAAAATGAGTTTGAAATCTCAACAAGACTCCCAAAAAATTAGCAGAACCTTCAAAATAAATCCGTCGGACCACAACTAGGGCTCACCGGAAGCAGGCGCAGCAGTGATGGAGGTGCGAGCCAACTCAAACACAAAGAATCCAATCTTCAAGAACAAACCGGAGAGTACAATAAAATAACGCAGCAACTAAAAAACGCAACAGTCTCAGCCTTGAACCTGATTTTCAGCAGTTCTTGAATCGCAACCTTTGAAAAATAGAAGCACTGCCCCTCTGATAAAACAAACGCACCAGCAAGAGAGAAAAAAAAACGCAGCAGCAAAGGTCTAGTTGCAGCAGCTTTTCAATGAAAGTGCAGCAGATCTGAAAAAAACAACTTCTTCAAACGAGACCTGATCGAATCCAGATCGCAGCAGAAATAATGAGATCGCAGCCCTCTCTCACGTTGATAACAGTACTCAAACGAACTCCAGTAAATGCCACCTGCGAGGGTGGCGACCAAAAGGTGCCGGCGACAGCGCGACTAGGGTGGCGACCAAAAAACACCGTCGACCAAAGGGCGGCGGGTAGGGTTTAACCTGGTCGCTCAGATAGAGAGCCGTCCGAGAGAGAGCCGGAGAAGCAAGGAAAGAAATGCTGCTGCTGCTGCTAGGGTTTGAGCGGGAGCTCTGATACCATGTTAAACGAAAGAGGGCAGCGGGAGAAAATCTCAGTTGTATTCACACTTTACCTTACATTACAATACGTAACTATAAAGAGAAAAATAAAAAAATACACAAACCCCCTTCAACTCCTAACTATTTACATAAACACTATATAACTTAACAAAGATTTATATGAGTGGGGGTATTAAGTTTTAGAAAATGAATTTTTGAGAGATTTTGGGAAAATTGATGAGTTGAGAGGTTCCAAAATCGATTAAAAATGCTTTTGCATGTGTAAAGGTTGGTAGGATAATTGTTTCGATGGGAATTGAGTGTTTGATTTTCAGAGGTATCTGGGATTCCCAGGTTACCGGTATCTGGTTTCAGGTTACCGATATCTGGAACTTACGGGTTACCGGTATCATAGACTTCTGGATTCCCTAATAGCACGTGGTTACCGATAACCTACTCAATTGGGTTACTGGTAACCCGAACCTGTGGGATTCTCTCCGCAACTCAATTTTTTTACAATCCAACTCAAATTATGGGCAAATCTTACTTCCAAAATCCATAATTTGTTATGCTAAATCACATACAACTCTAACAAACATTACCCCAAAGTTTATTCCACAAAAAATATGACTTAACATGAGTTCTTCCTAATTTTTCCCAAGTTTTTAAACAAAAACAGATTCTTTATATTTTTCCCCAAAATTTCTATAAAGATCAAGGAATTACCAAGGAATCACATACCTTTTCCACAAATTTGATGATAGATAGAGATGATCCCTCAAGAGCCTTGGACAATTATCCCTCAAGAACCCTTCTTTCTCTCTATATTTTGCTCTCCAAGAACACTTATGGGAATATACAACTTTGATACAGATTTTTACTCTTCCTAGCTAGAGTTCAACATCCACCTTTTCATGGAAAATTATCCAATGTTGTCAAAATTACTTTAGTTGGCTAGTCCCTAAACCACAATCTAGTGTTCCCACATCATCCATTTATGTATGCACCCATCTAGATTTAATCTTATTTCATTAAATTTTATTTCAACTTTCAATATTTTTATTAATAATTCTCGACTTTTATTATTTTTCGGGGGCGGATATTACAATTTTGGTCTAATCACGGTGTTTCCTTTGATAGTTTGTGCCCACTGTTTTCCTCTAATCATTTGCCTTTTTTAGAATTTGTCATTGGGAAAACAGAGGACAATTTTATTAGTAGATCGATACTATGCTTCCTAGTACTTAATCAATCAAGGGTTGATTGGCCCTGGGAGAGTGCTGGAGTTGAGGTGGCCTTTATTGCACTCAGGAGATGTTTCTATCATTCTGTTAATTGATACAATAGGTGCGGGATGCAAATCTTCCACTACTCGTTTGGTACAATTGTAATATATGCAGCATGGATACAGACACGAGACACGGAAACTGAAAAAAAGGATACTGACAAGGCGGGGATACAACAAATTTTTTATTTATTCCCTCTGTCCATGTGTATCCCCCCTTGTTTCATGTGTCCCGAAAATATTAAAATTTAAGGGACACAACACGTGTCATGTGTCACGGACTTGTCAACAACTTGGCGCTTGTCTTCCTCACGAGAAGCCGGCTCCATGAGTGGTATTGCATATCAACTGTGTACAACGCCCAAGAATCCAACCTAGGTTATGCGAGAGGGATCTATCTTACCTTCCTTGCTATCCAACAGGCACGATCATAGCGCTTTCAAGGTGCTTGACGTAGAACTCACATCCCTCTTTGGAGTCAGCATGTGACAGATGGCATTGAGCTTCCCCCTCCCTGGGCATTGGAAGTTTTTGAAGTTGGGTTTGGAAGGCTTGGAAATGGTTCTAGGACACCGTGGAAGGTTCCAGAAGGGTCTGTAGAGTCCTAGTCAAGACTGGAAGATTCTGGAAGGGTCCAGAATATTCAGGAAGAAGCTGGAAGCAAATGGAGAATTCTGGAAAGATCCAGAATATTGGTGAAGGAGTTGGATACACCTGGAGAGTTTCAGAAGGATCTAGAAGAATATGGATTATTCTAGAATAGTATAGGACTTTAATCTTTGTACTAGAATTGTGTAGAATATTCTAGGACTTAGTAGAATGTGGTATAACTTTAGAATATTTTTAGAAGTTCCTTGGACCTATAAATAGGTGGAGGAACTCATTTGTGCATTAATCTTGTGGAAAACATCCAAGAGTTGGTAGTTAAGAGAGATCTAGAGAGTGATCTTGTGAGAAAAAGTGTGAGAGTGAGCACTTGTGAGTCTTTTATAGCTTGTACATGATATTCATTGAGTAAAGAGCTTTTTTACTCATATTATTTTGCCTACTTGTGAGTGTGTGTGTGTCTTGTGTGCTTGGGGTGAGTTAGCTTGGATGGGAGACTAACTTGGACAATTGTGGGGATATTCGCCTAAGTGACGCACAGAGTGCAAGCAAGAAGTCTTGGGCCGTGACACATGGCTCATACATATTATGGCATGTCCCCCGAATGTCCGTGTTTTTGGCATGTCCAACATGGATGCAACGACTTTCTGGATGTGTCGGTAGTGCTTCCTAGATTGTTGGCTTCCAATTCCATGTTTAAATATGCTTCAACATGACACTTTTTAAAAATCTAACTATGTTTTTCAAAAATCTTGTCGTGAGTTCCCTATTTAATCAATTTTCAGTATAAGTAGAGTCGGGAAGAGTTCCTACGTGGGCAGTTGCAAGCAGAATGAGATCTCTCTGTCTCGGAAATTGAAGAGCAACAGTAATTTCTTTTCTCAAGCCTACGTCACTGGATCATTTCCTCTTCCTTGCACGTGCTTTAAAATATGAGTAATCTGTAGGGAAAATATTTTGAAAGTAAAATCAAGCAAAACAATATCAATAACTGGAAAAATTAAGAACACAAAAGCAATAAAAGAAGTCGGAGGCATGTGTAAAATACATTATCCTTAAGTTTTTTTAGCTACCCCATCAGAGCTGCGTGGAGTTTGAAGCCAACCAAAGACTCGGGATACAATCAACAAGACCGGTGGTGGCACCACAACTCACCGATAAACGAACTGGTTGAGTGTAGAATCTCTCTGTTGGACTGAAAGAAGCACATGATGAAGTTGGGGAGAAAGGAAACAGACTGAGATATGAAAGGATTTTTCAGATATTCCAGAAGGACTAGGAACTGCCAATATATACAGCCAAAGGGGGAGAGCCTTTCTGCCTTCCGCATCAGTTGCTAGACCTTTGGTCTTTCTGCAACTGTTGCAACTTTTCTAAAGATGAAGAGACTGCATATAAAGAGTCACTGGGTGGGTCACGGATCATGGGTTGACTCACTTGGGTCATGGGCCAGCCTACAAAAACCAAGTTCATAGAGCCCACAAAGTCAAGCCCAATCCAATTGACTCGATTGAATTTTTCATAAAAAGATTGGCTCGTGATACATTCCCATGAGGCACGAACCCGGGGCACAGTCGAGCGGCCGGGCGGCGGTGATGGCGTTGCACATGTGGAAAATTATTTAAAACGCACTTTATCTTACTTTCTCATTAGGTTTTGTTATGTCTCTTAGTCACACAATACATTAAATATACGCAACAGATGACTTCCCATTTTTCAATATGGAATTGAGTAATTTAATACTCACCCGCCATTGAGAATACTCTATTTTGAATAACAATTTTTCATTCATTGTTTAACGGATTTTAATGATTTTTTTGTGTATTAAACCCTCCACATAGAAGTATTAAGTCCCACTAAGAATCGTCTCAACCGGTTTCATATTTAATCAATAAATATTAACCAAAATTTATAAAATTATTGGTTTAAAACCATTTTTTCCCTAACATATTCATCCCAGCACTTTAATAAAATTGATGGTTGGATCTGATGATAATTTTTAATTGCCTTCTAGGTCTCAGGTTGACACCATGGGGCTGGCTTGGTGGTCATGATCTGGGACTTAAGGTTTGTTATTAGGTTTTAGGCTCAGAAATTTCTTAGGTGTTATCAACTCTTGTGATGCCAGCTTATGCGGGGTTTTACTTCTGCTTGAAATGAGCCCCCAGTAGTGAACGCTGAGATCGGTCTCCCATAGAATTTAGTGAAGGTGCGCATAAGCTGACCTTGAGTTAAGTGGTAATGATAATTACTATGTCAGGTCCTTGTTTATTTCGTTTTCGAATTGTTGATAGGACTATATTTTTATTACAGCGCTAGATTTGTTGTTTTCATCTGAGTATGTAGCCAAAACTATGCTATGATCGCCTAAATTGACTTTATATATTCTGAAGTTATTAATAGGACAGATATGTTGAAGTATTCATATATACTGATTTAATTCTTGTAGATTGGCAAAGATTGCAGAGTAGATTCTTCATGTTTGTTTCACTCGGAAGCCAACGTTTATTGAACATGCTAGCAATGCGGGGTTATTGGCATTTTCATAAACTAGCTGTGTAGGTGTGTGTTGCTTATTATCAGGTCATCATGTCAGGTTAATAATGGCCCTCAATTTGGTCTGAAGTTGGGTAAATGAGGCATCAACAAATCTGTACTTTGTTCTGTTGAAACTGAGAAAATATGGCCTGGAAGAAGACTTGGTTTTATGATGATCATTTGTTTCTTTCCCATCCACTGACTATGACAGAGAGCCTCCAGTTCTCCATCACCAATGGATAAGAGTTGTTTCGAATCTTATTTTTCAGACAAACAGCCGGATACAAATTCCAACAGAGAAGTGTTATTATATTGTGTTTGTGTAGCTGAAAGTCACCATGTAAAATACATTCTTATGACTTCAATTCTAAAAAAGGAATTATATGTGATGGAAGAATACACTGTAAGCATATGTTTCTCCGGGGTGAGTTTTGTTCCCAAAATGAAGAAGGTACAATTAGCCTTAATTCCAGGAATTTGGGCTAGCATAGAAACTCGCAGGACACGTGACACGTTCGGGTATCGTATAAATGTGGAGGACACATACGATAGCCAAACAAGGTGGATCAGAATTGGTTCGAGAGAACAAAAATGCTACTAACATATCACAATATACATCATTTTGTACATCACTGTAATATGGCACATTGTGATTGTTAGTAGCATTTTTGTTACTAACACATCATCTAGAGAAATGCGGGATGCGAAGGAAGTCTTAATATTATATAGGATCCCTTTGATGCCAAGGTGGCCATCTCTATTATGAGTATTAGAGATCAAACACTTGCCATGTGTGTGCAAGTAATTAAATAGTAATCAATACCACAGGCTCAAATAGAACATGAATTGATATATATATATTGTCTTTTTTGCCCTTGTAGTTATTAGCAGCACAAGTAATTAAATAGTAAATAACGTTTGTTTTGAATGACAATTTAGGAAAGCAAGAGAGACCAATCGATGCTCTTCATTTATATATTAGATTAGATAATGACGACATCCTCAAGGTTAAAAGCATGAAATCACCTATCCTTGTAATTTCCTTCTCCCTTTCTCTCTTGGATCCATTTAAGCCTTTAGGCTATGTTTGATTGGATGAAATTAACATTGGAATGAAATGGTTAATTTTATGGGATCACCATTCTCATGTTTAGTTCACCTAAAATCAAATGAATTGTTTGACTAAAATTTTTCCTCAAGGAAGATTTAGTAATTTAGGTCTAGTTCTTTTTGTGAAAAAGGACGGTACTACGTGACTAGGCATGGATTATCGGGAGTTGAACAAGGTGACAATTAAAAAATTGATATCTATTGCCCCAGATTGATGATTTATTTTATCAATTACAAGGAATCCAATATTTTTCCAAAATTGATATTCAATCCAGTTATTATCAATTAAAGGTGAAGATAGAGGATGTGGAGAAAATTGCATTTCGTATCAGATATGAACATTATGAATTTTTTGTTATGTCATTTTGGGTTGCTAATGCTCATGCATCATTTATGGATCTTATGCATCGAGTGTTCAAATCTTGTCTGGATGATTATGTTGTCGTCTTTATTGATGACATTCTTATCTATTCAAAGACTCGGGAGCAATATGTAGACCATCTTCGAGGAGTAATGCAGATTCTTCGAGAAAGGAATTTATATGCCAAGTTTAAGAAATGTGAATTCTATCTTACTAGCATATCATTCTTCGGTCATATTATTGATGGAAATGAGATTTTAGTGGATTTGTAAAAGGTAGAAACAATTTCCAATTGGCTATGACCGAATTCAGTAACAGAAGTTCGGAGCTTTCTTGGTTTGGTCAGTTATTATCGGAAGTTCATAAAAGATTTCTCTAAAATGGTTGTGCCTTTGATGGATTTGACTAGAAAAGGGAAACCATACGAATGGACGGAACAACGGGATCAAGCATTCTAAGAGTTGAATAAAGGACTGATGACAGCACCAATCTTAACCCTACCTTTTGGCATTGAAGGTTTTGTTGTATTCATTGATGCATCACATTAGGGGTTGGGATGTGTGCTTATGAAAAATAAGAAGGTAATTGCCTATGATTCTCGTCAATTGAAGCAACACGAGAGCAACTACTCTGTACATGATTTAGAGTTGGCAGCCGTCATCTTTGCATTGAAGATTTGACGATATTATTTGTATGGGGTAAGTTATGAATTTTTTACAGACCATCAAATTATAAAATATCTATTTTTGCAGAAAGGGTTGAATTTGCGCCAAAGAAGGTGGCTGGAATTGATTAAAGATTATAATTTGACGATCCAATACTACACCGGTAAAGTTAATATGGCGGCGGACGCGTTAAGTCATAAATATTCAACTTTGGCTATTTTTTCAATGCAACTAGTTTTATACGAAACAGTGAACAAAAGCAAGTTGATGATTCGTATTTGAAGAAGCTAATTGATGAGCCAAAAGAAGATTTTTCATATGATTGGAATATTCTACGATTCCAAAGAAGGAATTGTGTTTCCATCTATTACAGAGATTCAGTAGCAGATTTTAATGGAGGTCCACAAATCTAGATTTTCTATCCATCCGGCACTACAAACGATGTATCGTGACTTGAAGCAAGTCTATTGGTGGCCTGTCATGAAGCGGGACGTGATAGAATTTGTATCGTATTGTCTTGAATGTTAGCAAATCAAGGCAGAACATCAACGATCTGCGGGATTACTGCAACCGCTTCGGGTGCTAGAATGGAAGTGAGAGCATAATACTATGGACTTTGTTGTTGGTTTGCTGACTACTGTGAAAGGTAACACTTCCATTTGGGTTATAGTTGATAGACTATTGAAATTTTCCCATTTTCTCACAGTCAAGGCTACCTTTTCTGTGGAACAGCGCACAAACCTGTATATTCAAGAGATTATCTCTTGTATCTATTATTTCTAATCACGATCCCCGTTTTGTATCGATGTTCTAAAAGAGTTTACAAAGGGATATGGGTACTGAACTTCGATTCAGTACAACCTTCATCCACAGACCGATGGCCAAACGAAAAAAGTTACATAGACGATGGACAATACGCTTAGAGTTTGTGTTTTAGATATCCAAGGTAGCTGTGAGAATCATTTATCATTGATAGAATTTGCCTACAATAATAATTATCATTCTAGTATCGGCATGGCATCTTATGAGGCATTGTATGGAGGAAAACATCAATCGCCAATATGTTAGACCAAAGTTGGAGAGATGCAACTCCTTAGGCTACAAATTGTCCAACTGACTACGAAGAAAATTCAGATTATCCAAGAAAGATTGAAGACAACTCAAAGCAGACAGAAAAGTTATGCAGATGTGTGACGAAGGTCATTGGAGTTCCAAGTAGGGGATCAAGTATTTCTAAAAATTTCTCCGATGAAAGGTGTTGCTTGTTTGGGAAGAGAGTTAAGTTGAATCCCAAATTCATTGGACCGTATATGATTTTAGCAAAAGTTGGGGAGGTTAGCTATCAATTAGATTTACTACCAGAACTTTCTTTCGTCTACAAGGTCTTCCATGTTTCAATGTTGAGACGATATTTGATGGATACCACACGGGATGTTCTTTAGAGTATTCCTATTCAGATTCATGCTAATTTTTCTTATGATGAGCGATCGTTGTGGATTATTGATTGGAAGGAGAGAGTACTTCACAACAAATCAATTTCATTAGTAAAGATATGGTGGAACAACCAGCGAGGCGGTGAAGCAACGTGGGAAGAGGAGTCCCAGATGTGAGCTCTCTATTGAGAGTTATTCTCCTCACCAAGTAATTTAAGTTTAAGTACCAAGCTTCTATAAGTTGGGGATAATTGTAACACTATGAATTTTAATATCATCATAAACATGTTTATAGTTATTAAAATTAATTAAGAAAGTTAAAGAAAGAGATTAGACATTAAAAATTTATTAAGAGTTTGTAGGACTAAATAAAAAAATTGGAATAGGCTTTAAAATTTTTGGGATAAGAATAAAAATTTAAGAATTTAAAGAAATAAGAAGAAATAAAACATAAAATATGAAAATTAGGCCTAAAGACCACTGTAACTATGGTGCACATTCTCACACCGTAGTGTAACTCAAATACTACTTCAATTTCCTTAATAAATACTATTCTATCCTAAACTAAAAGAGAAGAAAACAAACAAAGGAAAGAAAATAAGGAAAAAGAGAGAGAAAAGAGAAAAGAGAGAGGAGAGAAAGAGAGAAGAGGGGAAAGATCAGACTAGGTTCAGGAGGTCGTCGGAGCTGCAATCGTCTCCAGAAATAAGTAACATACCTCACCACAAATCTATTAACGTCTTAGGACCTAGAAAACCTAAAGAAAATCTATTGAAATCAAGTTTATAAAAAAATTATAAAATTTTCATTTAAGGAGATTAAGCAAGGTCCGACTGCGTTTGAGAAAATATATTTGTTTTGTTAATTTAGTTTTATTTTTGATAGTTGGACAGAACTTCGACTGTGATTTGAAAGCAAAATTTGAGCCGGATAGTACTTCGACTGTATTTTGAAAAACATTTTTTTGTAGTTGGATTGAATTTCAACTGTAAATGATTTTATTTTTAGGCAGTCGTACAGAACTTCGATTGTTCCTTGAAAATATGAATTTGGATTTAGTCGGATAGAACTTCGGCTAAATCTTCAAAAAGTGATTTTCTACGGTCGGACAGAATTCCGACTGCGTTTGAGAAAATGTTTTTGTTTTTTTAATTTATTTATTTTTGTCAGTCGGACAGATCTTCGACTGAGTTTTTAAAAGAATATTTTGAAATAGGTCGGACAGGGCTTCGACCGTATTTTTGAAAGAATAGATATGTTTGGTTTAAAAATTCTAAAGAATATCAAGTGAATCGGTATGTCCCGAGTCACAAGGCATTCTTTTAATCCGAGTCTGATAGCTACTGCAAGCTTTCACTTCAGAGTACGGATCGAGGAACTTTGTTTTTGTTTTTGAAAGTGTTTTCGTATTTTTCAGTCGGACAGAGCTTCGACTGTAAAAATAATTTATGAAAATATGGCCAGACAGAATTTTAACCAAGCTTAGAAGAATGATTTTTATTTTTACTAATCGGACAGAGCTTCGACTGGATTTTAGAAAAATATTTGCTTTTTTGTTTGAGAATTCCACAGAATGTCAAGTGCTCTGGAAAAATTCGAGTTACAAGACATTTTTTTAATCCGAGTCTAGTAGCTAATGCAAGCTTTCACTTTAGAGTACGGATCGAGGAATTGTTTTTTAGTTTTTAAAGTATTTTGAATAATTTTCAGTCGGACAGAGCTTCGACTGTGTTTTGAAAAATGAGGGAGAGAGTTATTTTCTTGAAGTGTGAAAAATCCCACAAAATATCGAGTGCTTCGGAATAATCCGAGTCACAAGGCATTCCTTTAATCCGAGTCTAGTAGCTACTGCAAGCTTTCACTCTAGAGTACAGATACATGAATTTTTTTTATTTGAAAGTATTTTAGGGAAAGCGAATGTGAATCGCTGAAGAGAAAGAGACTGTATATATATAATGTAATATATATAAGTATATGTATATATAGACAGGGGTATAAGATATCATATATATAAACTGAGCTGGATATAGTCCGAGCTAGATGACAGTACATATATAACAGGGGATAAGATATCATATATATAAACTGAGCTGGATATAGTTCAAGCTAGACGGTAGTACATATATAACAGTGGATAAGATATCGTATATATAAACCGAGCTGGATATAGTCCGAGCTAGATGACAAGTATATAGCGTACCGACAAGGCTGGGCTATAGAAAAGAAAATGAAAGTGATAAAGACGGCACATGAGCCGGAATTGTATTCTTAGGGTGAAGATGTTTTTATGTTCTTCTCGTATGCGACAGCGGAGTAGACAGAGCCTAGCATGTGTCGAATTCTAACGAGGAGAAAGACATAAAGTAACAACTTCTTTAAGCAGACATTTGTTCGAAGAAGAAAAGACAAGTATAAATGAATGACGACAAATTTGTATTAATATTTCTGTACAATTTGGGGAGACGACTTCTTAAGATAACTTCTTTAAAATATAGTAACGTATAGTATCGGACGTGGCCAAGTGACTAATACCAAACTATAGATTAGAAGACTATCAAGAGTCTCCCAAGAATATAAGAAACAAAATTAATTTACCGTAGGAAACCTGTGGAGGTTTGACTAGGTTTGATTACTTCGCGAAGATGCTGAAAGAGGGTTTGTAGATTTTCAGGGTTTTGGAGTTGGTCGTTGGAAATTGGCTCAGATTTGAAGTGGTACTTCAAGAATGAAGTTTGTTCTTGGTTGATTTCGGGTTTTGATAAAGGTTCGGCTGGATTTAAAGTAGTTTCAGAGGTTTTTGTAAGAAAATGCCCGGAGATTTTGAGGTTTCTGGTTGAAATGGTTTGTAATGAGAATGCTTGACCCTAGAAATGTTGGAGGATGACTTACTTATATAGATCATACATGTCGCAACTATAGTTGCGACATACCCAAAAAGTGGACCAATCACATAGCTCGCGGGCCATGTGCTGGAATGAGATATTTTGAGAAGCTTCTGGAAGGTTCTGGACCGATTTCGTTTGGATAAATTAATTAAAATGAAAACAAAATATCTTAAAATTGAAAAAGTATCCCGGAGTTCTGAATCTTGGTCCGAAGATTCTGTTTGTGCTTGGTCGGCTCCTCGATGAACTCGAACTTTGACATTTTAAATTTAATATTCTTGATCGTTGAGTTGGATCGTGAATTTAGAAAATATATCGGGCTCGAACCGGATGTTTCCCGGGAAAACCCTGAAATACGGCTCTGATGCTTTAAACAAAGTGAGAAGCGGTAGGTGCATCTCTTGGACTGCTCAAATTCTGTAAAATCTATTTCACAGGAAATGTCAGACTTTGAAGATGAGGTCTGTATAAAATACGTTCGCTGATTTCCGAGGCTAGCTGACAGCTGCAGGAAAAGCTAAACGAATTGACATTTATCCTCAACTAAATTCCGATTTTGGATCGGATGGATTCAGTCTTTATGCCATCTTCTCAGTAATGTATTTACCCTCGATATTCTATTCAGAAAAAAAATTTCGGTTGTTCATACATGATTCTGCTTGTTCCTGACTATTTTGCCTGTTCGGATGTAGTTTCTGTGCCGTCCGTTTGTAACTTGTCTTGACTGGTGCGTCGGATTGGAATTCTGAGTTTGGGTAAATGTTCCTTAACACTTTACCATTGTTGGTTCATCGTCTTAAAATTTTTGAATGTCGTCGGTGCTGTTCGCGAGAAGTCCGAATATTCCAGATGTGCGTATTGATCTCTATGAAGACCGTTTTGTTGATTTTTAAATTTGTAAGGACTGAGTCAAAATTTGGGTATCAACAGCTGCCCCTCTTTGTATACTTTGCACAGCAAATGTAGACAAAGAAAAATTGATGCATGAAATTTTGAGTCACAACTTATATTTCTGATTTTCCTGACTTCTCCAGTGAATTTGACATCTGTTGGTGGAATCGGAAATTTTTTTGGAGTTATCGATGACGCGGATCTGGCTCGTCGAAGTCGCGGTTTGGATCGGCGGATCGCAGTTTGAGTTGTTTAGATATTTTCTTCTCAGAATACTTGATGTCATCTTGTATTTGACTGGATCAGACGAGTTTTGTGACTTGATTTATTGTACTGCGATATGATATTGTGGTTTGAATACTTCTGCAGGTGGAGTGATAGAATATCTTCTGCTGAACACACCCGTGACAACAAAGATATATGCATACAAACATATAGATATTTCTAGAATTTTGAATTTTTATGATGGTCGTCTAGAAAATGAAAAACAGAGCAACCTTTTGGAGGTCTAGAATTTTGAGAATGAGAGGCTGTGAATTTAGGAATCAGGGCAACCCTTTAGAGGGTCTGGAATTTTTTGAATGACAAAGATGTCGCTTCAGGATTGTAAATTTAAGGATCAGAGCAGCCTTTAGAGGGTCTGGAATTTTTGAAAATTCGAGAAGTCTATTCGGTAATGTATTTCAAGGATTAGAGTAGCCCTTACACGGTCTGGAATTTTTGAAAATCAGAGTAGCCTTTTCGGGACTATAATTTTTGTGAACCAGAGTAACCCTTTCGGGACTAATATTTTTGAAAAACAGATTAGCCCTCTCGGAACCATAGTTTTCTTTCTTAGGTTTTAACTATGCCGGATTTGATGATGATTTTTTTTTGAAAATGACTTGAATTTTAACTTCGACAAGGCAAAAACTTCTTGACCAAGCTTCGATGATTTCGAATGAATGTGAACACTTCCGTTATGAGGAGAGGCTAAAGAGTTTAGAGAGAAATAGAGAGAGATCTTTTGTAGAATCCCTCTTTTCATTTGTGTAAGGGGGTAGCGATTTGTGTTTGATCATCGTATAAACATGATGATGGTAAATTTTTTTTTGCATCGCTCTTTTCAGATAAAAGGAGAAAGAGAATTTGTATTGAAGCCTCAAAAGAGAGAGTGGAAATGATAATTCACTCATATTTTACCGAATCAATTGATAAGAAGATGATGACTTTATCGAAGTTAGAATATAATTATTGATTTATAGAAAAGCTGCTACTAATCATACATAGTAGAGTTTGAGCATATCAGAATTTAGAGGGAGCAAGAACTCGGGTCCATCCATTTTTGCTAGAATTATGGCTCCTGTAACACTCCCAAATTTGGAGATATTTTTTTTGAGAAGTGTTAAATAGGTAACGAGTATCCAAACAAATAGGTAAGGTGCTATCTATCACACACACACTACTCATCACACTATTTATTACATCACATGCTTGCGCTATTCTGATACAAATAAAAGAGGCGAATAGGGTTTTATAGCACAACCCTGTACAACAATGCCCCAACTAAAAGAAAAGGCCAAGATAGGATTTTATAAATTAATCATGTACAAGGCGGCCAATAGAAAAGAAAGGAAGTACAATACTAAAACGAAAAGCAGCCTATCACTATAGTCCGGTCCAGCCTCAAGTCCTGCGAAGGATCCAGCGGCTCCAAGTCAAAGGGGTAAGTCCTACAAAAGTAGAGGGTCAGGCACAACCGCCTGGTTGAGATAATCCATCTCCAAACGTCTATACTATTGGGGTGGAAGTGAGTGATAGTGCAAAGAATGTAAATGATGCAATGCTATGGATCTCATTATTTAAAAACAGTTATTCTCTTTCAATTATTTTACTATCGACTCATCGTAAGGTAAAGCAGTAAAACCAGTGTCTGACCAAGACTCGAGAAAGAGAAGCAACAGTATCCAACGACTACCAAACAGTTGCCTAGACAAGGCCAAAGGGAATTATGTCAAGTGTCGACTCACACTAAATAAAAGATTCGTTTTCCGGTATATAAACGTATTCCAATTCCCTTTGCATTCCAAGTTCTACTTGTATTCCATTTCCGTGCCTCCTAGTAGGAGCAATGTAAATATCAACCACAGTCACAGAGTATCGGCTAGTTTTGCATAGGAGATTGTCAACTCCATGTTGTGTAGTTCCTGTTTTCCCCGGCTCACCGGGAAGGTCCAGTCAAACCTCCATTGCACAATGTCGTGTGTCACTCCAAATAGTGACCCAAGGTAAGCAACCCGAATCATAGCCACTCATCAGTATCCAATCCTCATATAGAGTACATTGTCACATTTTATCATTTCGTTACTTTTCGTCGTTCCGTAAGACTTAAGACATGTTACCTCTTAGTCAACGTGTCCATTCCAAAATGTGACTTTTATTCCGTTTTTTCCAAACCAATTCCGTTTATTCACAAAACGTCCATTTCCAAAACATTTCCGTTGATTTCATAAAACATGTCGTTCGTTCATAAAACATTCCAATAATTCGATTTCCACAAAACGTGTTGATACATCATTTTTAAAATCCATTCTCAACTACCAGGTTCCAAATCAAGTGCCTTTCCGCAATTCAATTTTATAAATCGACGATGACGGGTTTTCACAAAAATTAGGGGTTTTCACAATAGAACTCGAAATCGAACAATTTACGTCCTAGGGATTACACAGAGACCTTAGACAATACTCGACGCGATCAATTTAGACGAACGACTACCAATGATATCAGTTTCGTACAAGTGATTAAAACGATAGATTATTTTTCATACAATCGCGAGGGAGAAAGTAGAAGACCAACACTACAAACGAGAGAGATAGAAAACTCTACCTCAATTAGAGTTTCTGTGACAATCGCCAACAAGGGATTCATTAAAAATTTTGGCAACAACTTGCCCAAAATAGGAGAACTGTACTAAGGCAACAACAAAGACAGGAACCCATTTTCACACCTCCTACAGACATAAATTACCGATAGCGACCCAACGACAATTAAACAAGGGATGAGGTATACATGCCGATGCGACCACTAGCGGTGGTCAAGACCCTGACAGTCACGCGTTGCCGAATATCGCTGCTCGCTAGGCTGACACCTAGAGTCCAACAAACAATTACAATTGACGACAAACAAACTAGAACACTGAAAAGATAGGACCAGAGGCTTACCCACTAACGCAAAGCCTCAATCGTTGCGCGACGTCGATCATCCATCCCTCACTGTACCTCGCCTCATCTCCACGCCCACTGTTGCCTCCAGGCAAGGTGTATAGATCCTCACCACCTCTGCATCGAGTCTGCACCACCTCCATGCCGCACCTCCACTACCGACACACACTCAACGCCGCCACCACCACACTGAACCAACACCCAGAACGCCGCCACGCCGCCACCACCACACCGCACCATCACCGAATCGCCGCCGTGTAGTGAATGAGGGGAGGGGGAGGGTTGCGTGAGAGAGAGAGAGTGGTTGGTGCTCTGTT
>NMUG010001766.1:0-17162 GCA_002855965.1 Monotropa hypopitys | reverse complement strand
TTCCGACATTTGTTTGTCGAGAAATCATCTGTGTTGATTTCCGACGTTTGCTCGCGAGAAGGTTCAGACATGCCGGAAATACGTTTTGATCCGTTCTGAGCCCGATTCGGCCGATTCTGAAGTCGACTGATTTATCCCGGCCTTGACTTGACCGATTTAGATGGTGAGCCAAAATGGGGTATCAACAGCGGGATAGGGCAAACCCTCCTAACCCGGATGGATACCATCTCAAACCGTCACCCTGGGGCATGTAACCTCCCAGTCCAGTGAATTGCCAAAAAGGCATGTATAAGAAAATATAAGAGTTGGGGCAAAGACCTCCCAAACCCAAGATGGATCCTCGTACGCCAACAAATGCTGTATGTCAATGTTCCATTTTATTATGTTCACGTGTAGGATTTAGGATTGTCCAAGGGTGGTCCTCGTAGGATCCATCCCCGTATTGGGTGTGCATTGCGTTCGTTTCATGCATTTCATATTTGGGTGAATCCAAATCATTTCCGTCATTCCGATAAAACAAGCCCAAGGCTAGATCCAATTCTTGAAGGTTCCCACACCCTTACCAAGGAAAGTCACCAAAACCACAAGACCAGTGGTTTGGAAGAGTGGTGTCCTTTGGTAGTAGTTGGGAGCGTGGTCCTGGTTTGGTAGGCTCTCTGGTGGTACTTTTTGTGTTGGGTTGCTCGGACGAGGTAGGGTGAGGTGCTTGATTTGTCTTGGTGAGTTGGTTCCGGTTTGGTTTGCACTTGGAGGTTTCATTTGAGATTGTACTTGGTGATCCTACTTGGGTTGGTTCTTGGTCCTTTGGTTACGGTTGGGCGTGTGTGGGCGTGCGTTTACTTCCCCTTTTTCCCTACTTTGCTTTCGGTTATTCACCCTTGGTTTACTCTGTTTAGACTTGCACTTTCTGTGCGCCCTTGTTAGACTTTAGTTGTTACCGTCACTGAGTTGTGTTTGCTCAGACCCACCTTTCTTTCTCTTTTCAGGATTGTACTGCAAGGTTCCTCTTTCAGGTTGGCTTGGAGTATGTGCTGACAGTTGGTTCTGCTGGAGCTGCAGTCTTGGCTCCTGTTGGATTGTTGTTCTCCCTTTTCAGTTTACAGGTTGTTGTACTATAGCGGTTGTACTTTCTCCTCACAGTTTGTGGCTAGTAGTTCAGTGTACTATGTTTCTTGTACTCTTTCAGTTTGTACATTGTATCAAGAAGGATGTAATGAGAAGTTCTACCGCATTGTGTATGATTACTACTATTAACTCCCCATTGTTTATTTAAATGTATTTCAAAATAAAAAATATGCTTCTCAAAATTTGGGGACGTTACAGTTGGTATCAGAGCTTTCGGTATGAATACCTTCGGACCGTGGAAAGACACCTAGTCTTCATGGGTTCCTTAGGATCATTACGGATGATATGATTGTCTCATGTGCCTTGGAGCACTGTCTGTCTTGAGTTCGCTTCCGCCGAGTCGTTGTGTTGTTCCGACTCCTTCTTGTGGTGTTGAGTTCTTCGGTTGGGTTAGGAGATAAGTGTTGTTACTCCCTCGAAGCTAGTATAGAGTTTGCGGTTGTACTCTTGAGTTCCTAGCTTCCTTAAGAATGCCTGTGTTGCTTTTGTGGTTTCGTGGGTTTGAGACCCTTCCTTGTGGTTATTTGGTGGAAATTGTGACTTGTGGTACGATGTTGGACATTGATGTTCGTTGCCTTTTTCGCCTTGAGGCACAAAGTTTGTGGTTGTCTTGTGGTTTCGTGTGTCCCGTCGAGGTTTGAGATTCTACTTTGGTGAATGTGTAGTGGAAAATCTTGACTTGGGAAGAATGAGGTTTTTGAGACTTGTTGGTTTTTCGGTGTTTAGGCATAAGTTGGGTTTTGTCATGTGGTCGTGTGATGATTAAGGCTTCCGTTTGTGCATTCTTGGGTATAGTGAGGTTTGTCCTCTTATCTTTTTCGTGTGATCGTGCGATTTTGTCTCCAAATTCTAGTTGATCGGTGATCGATGACCATTTGTGGGTTATTTGCCTCCTGGAAATCTTACATCTTTCGTGCAATGTTCGTTCTTTTCTATCTCGAGGTGGTTATTCTCGTGTGAGGACGATGGTTCTTCCTCGTTGCCAGCGTTCCAATGCCTATCCTCTTTGGAGTTGTGATGTGCTCCCATTGTTCCATTGTGATGAGATGGCTTCTGGTGGATGTTCGTTTGGAAATTGTGGTTTTCATTGGTTGTTGGGTTTCTCCAAATCTTCAGTATAGAGGGTTGTTCTGGACAGTAGAGGCTTCCTGCGGCATTAGGGTTGTGTTTTAGACCACCTACTACTCTCAGGATCGTGCTATGCCTTACTCTTCTCGTGATTCGGATAGCTTTTGTGCATTCCCTGGGATGACATGTGATTGTTATTTGTCTCGGCGCGAGGAGTCTCCTATGACTTGGTCACGTTTGCCAGATGGTTCCGTCTCTCGGATTCCTTTGGCCTTGAAAGTTTGATGGTCGTCCGTTTTTGGAACGTGTTGTATTAGGTTCTTCGTGGATCCGTTCTTAGTTCGACAATGTCTCTTTGTGGAGGTGGCAATCTCTACGCTTGTTCGGGGTTTTGTAGAATTATCGAGGCGTGTTCGTCGATTCGTGATAGTTGTACTGGACATCGATGGACCTCCTTCGAAGTTTTGTTACCGTTGCGGTGAGTTCGGTCATATGGCAAGGGATTGCCCAAATTAGTGAAGAACCGGATTGAAAAGTTTGCGGCTTCGTGGTATCGTGTTCGGTCTTGTGGAAAAATGGTGTTGTCCGTGACACCTTCGTTGAAGATTACCTCGTTCTTTGTTTTATGCAGAAACTTTGTTGTTGAACTCTAGGTGCGTACTTGCACATTTGGGAATCGATCTTACTTTTGTTGTGGTGTGCATCTTTTGTTTTATTGAGCACACTAGATTCTATTCCGGTTGAATAAAATGCTTGTTTGAATTTCATACTTACCGTTGGAAATCAATATTTTTGCGTGATTGGCAAAAATATAAATATACTTGTTGATTCATTTTGGAATTCGGTATTTTTGCATGATTGGCAAAGATACGTCTGCTTGTAGTTGTTTCCTTTTGGTGCCTTGGGAGAATCTAGATAAGTATTGTTGACTCTTGTTGTCGTTGTGGTTGAGGCACTGTGCTTAGGCCTCATCATATTGATTCGGTTACGGGTTGTTCGTGTTGAAGGGGTAAATCGCGTTAAGAAGTCTTGACTTCTTTTCTTATTGTTCGCCTAGTCGTGTCTTTCGTACCTATAGTTATATTCGTTTGCGGGAAAACGTGGATCTTCAAAGCGACGTAGCGGACGAAATCGTGGGAATGGGTATGAATGCATTTTGAAATTGTTAGACTTGGTGTGAGTTATGCGAAGTCATGTTGCTCGGACTTAGCATTTGCATATTTGGCATTGCATGTGTGTGTTTTTCCTTGATTGTGGGATGTAAGTTTGACGGGTGTGTATTGATTGGGAATTTCCTTCGGCCGGGGCCTCTCAAGACAATCGCGCTTGTCATCCCGTCATCACACCAGGACGTGTATATTTTTTTGCGTAGTGGATAAAAGCATGTATATGCATACGGGAATTGGGATGGTTGCGAGTAGTTCTTCGTTTGCGATTTGGTATCGTGGCATACCTATGGCTTGTTCGTGGTTCGGTGATGCTCACTTGCGCGTTGGTGCATCTCTCTTGAAGCGGTTTGGACTCCTTGGGTGGATTCTATGTTTGATTGTGCGTGCTCGTGGCAACGGTGTGGTGAATGACGTTGTGCGACTCCCGTTCGAGTATTTCGTAAGTGGACTTTCGGTCATTAAGTGCGATTGGATTGCTTCATCATTTATCGATTCCGGTTAGTGTTGGGAAATTTGTTTCAAGCTAAGTGAAAGCTTTCCGTGCGTGGTTGTTTGTCATAAAAAGGTTTCCTTCGTGGTGATGGTGTTTGGTGTTCAAATGCCTTCGGGGTATTCTCGTTGATAGTTGCGTTGATCTTCTAATATCCTGTGCGAGTAAATTTTGAGGACGAAATTCTTATAAGAGGGGGAGTTTGTAACGCTCCGCAAATTTTAGTTTTCAATTCAACCGTTGTCGTATCACTTGGAAGTCTCTTTGGAACCTTTCGGACTCTTTTGGGTCGAGTTTGGGCTTGTCCGGATTGGCCTTGGAAATAAACTACAATTTTATTTTAGTTCTGGTGCAGTTGCACCGGTGCATGTTGGGGTTGCACCGGTGCAGGTATGGTCCAGAGTGCACTGCTTTTCTCTTAAAGCAGTTACACCGGTGCAGGTCTTGGATGCACCGGTGCAGAGTAATTCCCGTAGGTTCTGTTCAAAGTTTGCATCGGTGCAGATGAGGTTTGCACCGGTGCACAGAGGTTCGGATATGAGGCAGAGAGGTGTGCATCGGTTGATGCACCGGTGCAACGGGGGTTTGCACCGGTGCAGATTAGGCTTGCACCGGTGCACCTGTGTTCTGCGAAATGTCATTAAAAGTAGAATGGTCTTTTCATGTGGGGTCCTATATATTTCGTGTTTGGACGATTTAGGGCATTCCAACCCCACCATTTCCAGATCTCCCTCTCTCTCTACCTCCCTCTTCTCTACCTCTCACTTCTCTCTTCAAATCAAAGGGGCAATCGAGCCCGGATCAAGTTTGGCGAAGGAGAAATGTTGCTCACTACGACTAGAGCTCTCTGGCAACGTGCATATCGAATCCGTTCGTCGTCGTTCTTCGGTAAGTCATTTTCTAAAGTTTGGATTCTTGATTCGCGTCTTTAGTAAACGTTGTAGTGCTCATCGTTTTGATCGTCGTGATGTATATAGGTTCGCGAGACTCCGACGGCGACTTTTCCGGCGACTTTCCGGCGACTTTCCGCCTACTTTCCGGCGAGGTGATTCCGATGACGATCAATGTGGGTAACTCTTAAATTCTACCTTGTGTACGTAGATGTGTTAGTTCTAAATTCATTCGTTCATCGTTTATATCGTTCAATTGTTAGTCGTTCGAATTTCCCCTAAATTGACATTGTATAGTCAATCCTCGTAAATTCACCATTTAATGTCGGGTTGGGAAATCTGGGAGGATTGTGTTATCTTGTAGTGAATCGTGAACTCGTCAGTACACTTTTGTCTTGGTAGACCTTTGAACCCTTTGTGCGAGTTAAGTGTTTGATGTAATGCCCGAGTGAGCTTGGAAATGGTATTTGGTGGATTCTAGTCGTGTGGAGCTTGGTTGCGGCTTCTTGAGGATGTGTCGAATTTGTGTTGGTTTGGTAGGTGACGTGAGGGGATTATGTAGTGATGATTGCCCTTGGGTGAGAGGTTGACTCGGTAAAACTAATTTGGGAAAATTGGTAAGTCTTGGGACGTTGATGGTGTTGTGACTTGGAAAATCATAGTTGAGTGAAATCATGGTTTGTTGGGTGTTCATATGGATCACTTGTCGTTGGATCCGTTTGGTAAGCCGTTCATGGTTAGATGACCTTCTTGGGTGAGTGTGTGTGGATTGATGATTGAGTTCCACGGTTGGGAAATGGGTACTGTTGTCACGTCTTGGATATCTTTGTGCGGATGTATTGTGGGTGTGTCTTATCCGTCCTTGTATGGGAGACGTGTGATGTGGTAAAATGTTGGCGTGTCCTGGACGCCTGTGAATAGAAATGTGAAAGTGTTATGGGAAGTGGAAACATCATTAAAAGATAATGAACACACTCAATGAATGCAACCTACCCAATGAACGACAAATACGAAGGATAGATCCTACGAGGACTACCTTCTTGGAATCTTTGATCTTTCACCCAAATTCAATTTATAAATCAACATTAAATGGACTGTCTTGTGATCTGGTTGGTTGTTGCCTTGGAGGAGGGAATACCCATGCAACCGTAATTCCTGTTGGTTGTTGCCTTGGAGGAGGGAATACCCACGCAACCGTGTTTATTCAGGTTGAGGCCTTGGGATGTACCGAAAGGGTCTCCCACGATATTGCGCAATGGGGGTAGTACTAAACCCTCCCTACGGATGGGGAATCGAGGAATATAACCGTGATTTTGTTGGTTGTTGCCTAGGAGGAGGGAATACCCACGCAACCGTGATTGTTGGAACAAGTGGAAAGAAAGTAAAGTGAATTGGTAATTTCAATATCTCCAACATAAATAACAATTGAATCCACAACACGGGGTACTATGGATGATGCGATCAATGTTAAGTAGTCCCCACCGTGACCTCTTAGCTCCAAAGGGGAAGTATCGGACCGGGGTGACGCTACTAACATGTGATGTGACATTTGACATTTTAACAAGATAAAAGATATGAGTAGAGTTGTGTGGACTTCAGTGGTTTGGAAGAGTGGTGTCCTTTGGTAGTGGTTGGGAGCGTGGTCCTGGTTTGGTAGGCTCTCTGGTGGTACTTGTTGTGTTGGGTTGCTCGGACGAGGTAGGGTGAGGTGCTTGATTTGTCTTGGTGAATTGGTTCCGGTTTGGTTTGTACTGGGAGGTTTCGTTTGAGATTGTACTTGGTGATCCTACTTGGGTTGGTTCTTGGTCCTTTGGTTACGGTTGGGCGTGTGTGGGCGTGCATTTACTTCCCCTTCTGCCCTACTTTGCTTTCGGTTATTTACCCTTGGTTTACTCTGTTTAGACATGCACTTTCTGTGCGCCCTTGTTAGACTTTAGTTGTTACCGTCACTGAGCTGTGTTTACTCAGACCCACCTTTCTTTCTCTTTCCAGGATTGTACTGCAGGGTTCCTCTTTCAAGTTGGCTTGGAGTCTGTGCTAGCAGTTGGTTCTGCTGGAGCTGCAGTCTTGGCTCCTGTTGGATTGTTGTTCTCCCTTTTCAGTTTACAGGTTGTTGTAATGTAGCGGTTGTACTTTCTCCTCACAGTTTGTGGCTAGTAGTTCAGTGTACTATGTTTCTTGTACTCTTTCAGTTTGTACATTGTATCAAGAAGAATGTAATGAGAAGTTCTACCACATTGTGTATGATTACTACTATTAACTCCCCATTGTTTATTTAAATGTATTTTAAAGAAAATATGCTTCTCAAAATTTGGGGACGTTACAATCGCCCCGCTCTCTACCACGTTCATGAAGACCGTCGCTCCAAAAGCCTTCGCTGAAATGTCTGTGGAATATTTAAACTTGTCGGATGATGAAGATATGGTGGCCGCTGAATAGCTCTCGCCAAGGTGAACAACGTTCCTTCGAACCACTTCTTGATCTGGGCTCTTTCAAAAATCCGAAATTCCAAAACCCGAGCGAATGGAATATCTTGTGGGTTTTTCGGAAAGCTCTCAAGGAGGGGAACAACCTTTATGCTTCGGATTTTTCGATTTGGACACGTTTGAGCCATGGATTTGAAGCTCCAAGCTCAAGCTCTAATGGAGGTCTAAGAGAGAGAAAGAGGTGAGAGGAGAGAGCATTTAGGGTTGGAGGAAGAAGAAGGGTTCTGGGCAAAACCGAATTAAGGGACCCTTAAATAGTCCCGGTGGAAAAATGACCAAATTACCCTTAATGAACTAGGGTTTCCCGCAAATCTGCCGACCTTCGTTTGGACGAAAGTCACTATGGTCTGGACAAAACCTCCTGCTTCGAACCAAAATCCTCCCTGCCACCATCGTCTGGACGACCAAGAAGCTTGGTCCGGACGAAACCCATGGTCCGGACGAAGATGGACCATGGTCCGGACGAAGCATGCCTGAACCAAAAACTTCCTTTCTGCCAGGCTCGTCCGGACGAGCTGAAGGCATGGTCCGGACGGCCAGCCCAGCAAACGTCTGCAAAGTGCCCGAAAGGGCCCTGACTCGTCCCGGTGTAACCTCCAACGCTTCTCGAACATCTCACGCTATAAATTATCCTTCTAAGGCTCTCCCACGGCCTTCCATGATGCCACCAATGGAACGATAGATCATTTAATCGATTTAGGAAAAAGAAGAATTGAATTAAAATGGATTTTAAAATCTAGGTCGCTACATCTCATACCCCTTAAAGAAATTTCGTTCTCGAAATTGAGAAAAGAAGGGAGGGAGGGATGAATGCCCAACCAAACGACCATCACACTCGAAGAAGTTCATTTCCCAAAGATAGGACCGAGGTCAACCACCACTTTTAGCGACAAGATCTCAAGGATCAGATTAAGTAGGAAATTTTTGAGACTTCAATCGGGACACCTAGAATCGATATGATGTCAAACACATCAACTGATCGCAACTAACACGCCTTGCGACTAACAGTTGCAAGATTCAAGGAGATCAAGGGTACCTCCCGGTACGATATGAAGAAGCCGACACGAGGTCAAGATTTGAACTTCCAAGTAACGAAAGGGAAATCTAGCTTCTTAAACTTAGACTTTCTCAAACACGAACAAATTGCTATCTTCTTGCAACGATTACAACGATTTGGTGAGAGCAAAAGAACATGCATCGAGAACGTCAATGCCCACACCTCAGCTTTACCACTGTACAATAGCGCACTCCCACGTCATTTTTTCCAAGGAATTGATTACCAATCATCGGTACACCGAAAAGCTAGGCCAAGCCAAGAAGGAGTCAAACTACCCATGGACACGCCAACACGTCGATACGCCTAACGTCGAAATCTCTGTACGTCGAACATTTGATGGTGAGCAGCCAACGAAAGTACGCAATCGCCCTATAGCCCACGAATTTATGTGTAGCATACTATATAAATGAAATGCACCAACGCTTTCGCAAAAAGACAACACAACACCATACGCACACATCCTAGCGTGGTAACCGAGTGACCTTAGTGATTTTCCTTGAGACGCCCTGGCCAGTAGCTCTTCTCAAATTAATTCACTACGTCAAACATATATCACGATGTCAAAAGACATACACCCACACACGCCAAAATGTGCATGTGCCGAGCCTAACAACACGGCAAGGCACTAACTCACACCAAGTCTAGACCGCAATATGTTTGGCAACCAACTTTCTCACGTTTTACCGACCCCACGCGTCTTCGGCCCACAAATGTCTTTCTTTTTCATGATCACGCGACGAACAATGCACTAACGCAGCGAGAGGAAATGATACCCCTTTCACAGCAAAAGATTTGCACCAGAGAGGAATCTATCGCGTTCAAACAAGTATACACGCCGAAGAGAAACGATCACACAAATGCGAAATCTTGTAACCCAAAAGGCGAAGCGGTCAACAAGAATCATCAGAACAAGACAAGAGGGAGCGACATGCTCAACCGAGTTTTGAAAGATCGAGTACTCACAACATGATAAAAGGAGAGGTTACGCAAACCTCATGAAAGATCGTCCACGTAGCACAAGAAGAGACAAACGCCACATGCTTAACAAGGGGACAACAGTCGCCAATGATAGGATACCACCAAGCGATTTGGAATTTTGATCATTGCTCTGATTCTAAAGTCCAAGATCTGCGAATTTCCTATCGACGAAACATTCGAGAAGAAATCCCACGACGTATGAAAGTAACCGATGGAGAAGCCACACTGAGACTACGACTCTCAACTGCGTCCACGAACCAACGCGCAGGAACCGAGGTCATGGTATGACGATCAACCGGACACGAAAATCACCAGGAGAAGTACCAACACAAAGAAAGCTGAGTGACACATAAAGAAGCAACAGGGACAACTCACGATATGGTGTGGATACTAGGATCACCGTCAAGGTCATAAGGGAAAGACCGAGCTTGATAAGCATGAACGACTATTCATGCAACTTCGTCGTCCTCCGCATTCGAGACGAAACGAGAACCGACGAGACCAACGATCGAAAGGTCAACACTTGAAGGAATCACACCAGAGATTATCAAGTTAGTCACAATTCAAGAAAGACATAACTAGAATCTTACTAGCCGATAAATAAAGGAATCATAATCGCAACCTTAGAAACACCGCCACTTCAACAAGCCAAGGTGCGGCTACCAAAAGCGTCTTACCAACTGTGATGCAAAAGTCGAGCGAAGAGATCTACGACCGCACAACACCACAGAACAGGATACGGCTGAATTTGGGAATGATAGTGTAATTGTCGAGCAGGACACCTGCTACACGGAGCATAACCGCGCTAAGGCATGATGGGTCAGAGACATAACCGTGCCAATGCCTAGCCGAGCACAACGAAACGTCGCAGAACACAAAAACGGAACTTGCCGTCACCTGCTACGCCGAGCACTAGAAGTGCCGCACTGACAGTACGATGCCGCACAAGAACTGATTATAAGACAACAAACGGGCACGGTAATATAAGATAGGAACTCAACTGGTCGATAAGGAGAAACTAGTGCCAGTGATTTCTGATGCATGAGACATGCTACCGAGCAAAATGGGAAGCCGAACAAGGAAAACCTTTCCAAGGCACTAGAACACAAATCACAACTGGTCGAAACCATCGATGGGGTCTAAGTGGACACTAGAAGAGCAGAAAACTTTCACAAACACCTGGTCGCCACGCGGGCAACAAATCCACGCATCGACTAATGAACATTCACGTTGAACTTAGTACAATAGATCGGCTCTAAACTAACGCAAGACAAGCGTCTACACGGGAACGATACGTCACGATCGCACTCACACTCCCATATTAAAGAATAATGGCGTAGAAAACTTCACGATTTCGAAAGAACATATGCAAATCGCGCTTGCAATGATAAAAAATGACCGGTAGGTCATACCCCTTAAAGGGAAAACACCAGGAAAATGCCACAACGTCGTAAGAGTCTCGATAGATGGAGAACGAAGCATAAGTTTTCGAAGGATCGAAAGAACGATCTCACCACGATTTCTCGAATTGCACCACTATAGATCACCAAGGGAGCTACACCAACTCGAAAAGCTCAACGAAGTACCAATACTTGCGAACAAGGACCAGGATCTCTCAAAGTTCTACCATCACGAGTTAAAGAGATCTGAATTCCACTAAGAAGTGACGAAGCAAAGGGGAAAACCACAATTTCACCCTAAACATTTCTAAGAAGCTCAACATATTGCCGGATACGAACTCAACTCTAGAAATCACAGAGGAGACCACAATCACACGACAACCACAGAGAATGCATCGAAGGTGCCAGGAGTAAGGGTAGCACACACTCAACGGTGGAAAGGCAATCGAACTTACCATCAGGGTCAACACTCAACCTTCAGAGGACGGAGAAACTCGACGTCAATGAAAGGAGACAGAACTAACAAAACAATCTCTCGAAACAAAAGACCCGAAGCAAGGGTGCATTACAAGCACACAAGCGGAATAGAAGCACGTTGTAATCACCAAGAGAACCCATGGAGACTAGGCATCTCCCCACGGTTCCAAGGTATTCGAACCGAAAGCTCTGATACCAAGTTGTCACGCCCCGGATTTTCAAACCATTTTTTTAAAGCAATTTAAATAAATGCAGGGGAGATCACTACTTGCCATTCAGATCCATTCAGTTGAATTCTCATTACATACATGATACAATATGAAGTGTAAAGCGGAAGTGAAGTACAATGCCGAAACCGGCTACAACTGAACAGAAACTGAAACTACAGTACAAGAGTAAAAACACTACCAACAACAAGTGCTGAACAAAGCCCAGCTGAAGCTGAGAAGAAGGGTGCAAGCTGCAGCTGGAACTGCCCTGCCTATCTCAAGAAAACCCTGCAGCTGACTCCACTCCAAGGCCAGCTAGTCCTGCAACACAGACTAGAAAAAGGGAAAGAAAGAGGGTCTGAGCAAACCACGGCTCAGTGACGGTAACAGCTAAGGACTACAAGGCATGCACGAGAACGTGCACCCTAAGTATAAATCCAAGTAACAGTAAAGGCAACAGTGAGGTGGACACACGCACGCACTACAGGAGTGATCGAGGACCTCGTCGATAGACAAACACCGATATGTAACAGAATCCTAAACATCATCCCGAAGGAACCATGCTACTACAACCATCACCCAAAAGTCATCATCACACACAATCCATCGAACACTGTGAAACCCTACTACCTTGTCCAATCCACTCCCCTTGATGAGTATAGATATTGTGGATTTGGTGTTAATTTATCTCTGAATAATATTGAAATTGCAAGGTATTCGTTCCTTTAATGGTATAGGTTAACTTTTTTGGAATCCCGTCTTAAGTCCATCCAAGTCTTTACGTTCGTTTCATCAATACGTAAGTGTTGGAGTCCCATCATAAGTCCACTCCGCATATTGTTCATTCGCTTCGTAAGTGTCCCTTGGAACCCCATCATAAGTCCGCTCCAAGTGTGTCAAGTAACCTCGATAGAGGGAAGAGGGTAGTAGTTGGCCGACTAGCTAATACAATTCCTACCTAGCTTTCCCCAAGTAACGTCGGGAGGGCTCCAGTTACCCCCATTGTGCACAATATCGTGGATGGCGCGACCATCCCGGGAATCCCATCATAAGTCCATTCCCGAATCAATATCAAAGTAGCTCTATCGAAAAGTCCTAGCCACGGCTAGTAGATCGTAATGTCGCGTCGTATATAGTGTCAATGTTGTTCAATGGGCAATACCGCGGGATAGGGCAAACCCTCCTAACCTGGATGGATACCATCTCAAACCGTCACCCTGGGGCATGTAACCTCTCAGTCCAGTGAATTGCCAAAAAGGCATGTAAAATAAAATATAAGGGTTGGGGCAAAGACCTCTCAAACCCGAGATGGATCCTCGTACACCAACAAACGTTGTATGTCCATGTTCCATTTGATTATGTTCACGTGTAGGATTTAGGATTGTCCAAGGGTGGTCCTCGTAAGATCCATCCCCGTATTGGGTGTGCATTGCATTCGTTTCATGTATTTCATATTTGGGTGAATCCAAATCATTTCCGTCATTCCGATAAAACAAGCCCAAGGCTAGATCCAATTCCTGAAGGTTCCCACACCCTTACCAAGGAAAGTCACCCAAACCACAAGACCACCGCAATGACAACTATAACTGTACCAAGGTGAGACACCACGTTACATTTCACAAGTTCCATATTTTATTGTCCTCATCCCAAGTCGACACCCAATAACCATTCCCTTTTTATACCACTCAAACCATCAAAGTATCCACAAGTAATCTCAACCCTCTCATACCTCCACAAGCGTCACATTTTGCTACCAATAAGGATCACCCTACATACAAGACCATTATGATTCCATCTACATCACCCAAGTCGACGCATCACAATTGACACCCTAATTTGCCACGCAACCCATTCCATTATCCACAAAAATCCCAACTCACATTTATTGTCCATAAAGTGCCCAAATCACATTATACCTCACCATAATCCCAAATCTTATTCATTTCGACTCAAAACCCCAAAATTCACACACACACACATATCTTTCTATGCCTTATGACACAATTTAACCCAATTTCATCCCTACTTACACAACTCCATCTTGTTTGGGCAATTTAACAAACACATGACGCCCAAGAATTTCCAAAGTGCCTAGACTCACTCCAAGGGATTTATTTGACACATTTATCCACGAGTGACCGAAATACACCGAATAACAATTTTACGACAACCGTCTACCCGACATATGACAATTGAATTGAATCGAATATAAGGGCAACCCGACTATGTCCAACAAATCAATAATCGACAATTCAACGAAACATGGAATGGAATAAAGCACGATTATGCATACAAGGTAGGATTTAGAAGTTACACTCCGGAAGCGTCGCCGGAGCCGCCGCCGGAAAAGTTGCCGGAGCACCAACGCAAGCCAAGTCCGCCATTGCGTAGATCACCCCGCTCTCTACCACGTTCATGAAGACCGTCGCTCCAAAAGCCTTCGCCGAAATGTCGTTGGAATATTTATACTTTCCGGATGATGAAGATATGGTGGCTGCTGAATAGCTCTCGCCAAGGGGAACAACGTTCCTTCGAACCACTTCTTGATCTGGGCTCTTTCAAATATCCAAAATTCCAAAACTTGAGGGAATGGAATATCTTTTGTGTTTTCCGGAAAGCTCTCAAGGAGGGGAACAACCTTTATGCTTGGGATTTTTCGATTTGGACACGTTTGAGCCTTGGATTTGAAGCTCCAAGCTCAAGCTCTAATGGAGGTCTAAGAGAGATAAAGAGGAGCGAGGAGAGAGCATTTAGGTTTGGAGGAAGAAGAAGGGTTCTGGTCAAAACCGAATTAAGGGACCCTTAAATAGTCTCGGTGGCAAAATAACCAAATTACCCTTAATGAACTAGGGTTTCCTGCAAATCTGCCGACCTTCGTACGGACGAAGGCCAGGCATCGTCCGAACGACGACCCCTGGTCTGGACGAAAGTCACTATGGTCCGGACGAAACCTCCTGCTTCGAACCAAAATCCTCCCTGCCACCATCGTCCGGACGACCAAGAAGCTTGGTCCGGACGAAACCCATGGTCCGGACGAAGATGGACCATGGTCCGGACGAAGCATGCCTGAACCAAAAACTTCCTTTCTGCCAGGCTCGTCCGGACGAGCTGAAGGCATGGTCCGGACGACCAGCCCAGAAAACGTCCACAAAGTGCCCGAAAGGGCCCTGACTCGTCCCGGTGTAACCTCCAACGCTTCTCGAACATCTCACGCGATAAATTATCCTTCTAAGGCTCTCCCGTGGCCTTCTATGATGCCACCAACAGAACGATAGATCATTTAATCAATTTAGGAAAATGAAGAATTGAATTAATATGGATTTTAAAATCTAGGTCGCTACAGTCATCGTCTCGGTTCTTGCCTAGTCTTTGAGGCAGTTCTATTCTTTTTCTTTTCTTTTAGTCTTCTTTTCCATTTCTTTTATTTTTTTTACTATCGTTGAAAATACAAAACAAAAAAATTGATGTTGCACGCTTGGCTACCATTAGCAAGCAAGTTTTGGACTAACTGTTTGCTTTGGAGTTGTAGTTGGTGTTGCTTTTGCAGGGTTCTTTGCTTCTTGCTTGGCTTTATAGACATTTTCAACTATGATTTGAGGTATTGGTTAGTGGATGGTTTTCTTCTTTCCACCCCGGAGGTAATCTACTCTCTCTTTCTTATTTTTAGTTCTCCTCGCACGAGGACGTGCTCATTTTAAGTTGGTGGAGTGATGCATCTTCATGCTATCTTTCTTTTTATTTTCTATTTAGTCCCATTTTGAGTCCTTAAAAAATAATAATGTTGTCAGTCTAGTATAGCCGCATGTATCTTTCCTTTGGAGGCAGGGATAAAAGTATGTATCGTATTGTCCATGTTACAGACCCGGTCATTAGTTAGTAGAATAAATTGTGAATCACCTTTGCATGGTTTTTGAGATGTTGTGAGTTGTTACTCTATTACTCGAGTAGGATTATGTCGAACCTTGATTGGACTTGTTGTGGCATCTTAGTTCGGTTTGCTAGCTTGTGGGAAAATTTGTCTTGGAATCTTGATTTAACCTTTTGCACTTCACGAACATTTAGGCTTGAGTTGCTTGTGAGTCGCACCTCGATTGTCTTGATGGCTTGTTTAGTGGAGACTTATGCCCGAGTAAGCTTAGTGTCGTACTTTTCTTTGGAGTGGTGTCAAATGAACTCTTTGTTGGCACGAAAAATAATCTTACTCGTTTTTGATTTCTCGCTATGCATTGGAAATTCATTATCATCGACACATCATTTTGGTTTGCATGCACGGTTATTGTTGGACTTGGGAGAAGAATTTAGTCAATTCTTTTGACATTTTGGACCGGATCGTTCCTTGTTGCAAATTATCCCTCGTTTGCCCATTTGAGCCCTCACTTGAACCTTTTTCTTGATTGAGCCTCTATTTCCATATTATATGCTTTGAGATTAGGTTGATCATTTGTGATGTATGTTGATTTATTTGGAGAGATAAGGTGGATTATTTGTACTTAGTATTCATTGTTGGTGTACCCCTCCTTTCCCTAGAAAAATCACATAAACATTCAAAAATATTGGGAACCAAATAAATTGGGGAGTCACCCATTCATTTGTAATTGAGGAACATGTTGTCTTCATATTGTGGGATGTATTGGTGGTTGAGAAAAAAAATGTTGATTTTGGCGTAGTTGAAAATAAAAGATATTAAGATGGATTTTAGTTGATGAGGGTCGATTTGCCTCTACATTTGTACTTCGCCTATTCTCATACATATATTGTTTTACCCTTTGCCTGATACACTTCCCTACCTAACGCTATCACCGATAGAAGTCCTATTTGATCCTTGGTTCAACAATTTCGTGTGCATGTTGATTGCGGACATATTCCCTTTCCTTAGCATTTCCTTTTCATGAGATCATATCCACTATATTGTGCTTCCCTTTCGTGTTAGTTTGTGCGGAATGTTTTGGATTTATTATACATATTTTCTACCTGCACATATGAGAGTTAGTATATGCACCCATGTTTCGAGTCTTATTCTTGAGTGCATGACACAATGAGTATTTGAAGTCGAAGCTCGGTCCGGATTGATTTTTGAGGAGTCTTACTTGCGATGAATAGCCTTGCCTACACACGTTACATTTTGAGTGCCATGATTTATTTTTGCCTTGCTAGCATAATGAACTTTGTTTGCCCACTTGTATTTTTTAGGATCCACTTTCCTTTCTTTTGTTTGGAGTTGGAATTGCATGTCTTGGATTCCATGTGATTGTGATTCATTACGTTTTGTGGGTGATCGTTGCTGAAAACCCTCACGAGATCTTACTCGTCCTATCGGGGCCACTCGGGGGTTTAAAGGATCTATCCAATTATTTTCCTAGTTGTTTTTTAATTGTTTGGCCTAGTCCTAGTTCTTGTTTTCTCGGGACTAACAAACTTTAAGTTGGGGGATGTGATAGACGCACTATTTTATAGTTTTGTGTGTCTATTTCTCTCCTATCGTGCTATCTTTAGCTGTTATGTTTCTTTATTTAGTACATATATAGTTTAATCTTGTTTTCTAGTCCATGATTATTATACAGGTCATTTTGGCATCTTTTGACGCATTTGGATGCCAATGGACCTCTCGGACTTCAAGCATGCACACGACCTTGGCTGGAGCAACAAGTATCAAACCTTAGTCATCCTGAGGCAAGGGACCGGTCTCCCTAGCCACTGGGGACCGGTCTCCTCAAAGCAGTGGGCTCAAAAATATGCAAGGGACCGGTCTACCTAGCCGCTGGGGACCGGTCTCCTAGGCTATTTTCTGCAGATTTTGTATTCATTAAGGGCAA
>NMUG010001765.1:0-17173 GCA_002855965.1 Monotropa hypopitys | reverse complement strand
AAAAACGAGATGTAAAGCGCGGATCACGATCGAACACAATAGACAACGGTGCTCCATGGAGACGGATGATCTCACGGATGTACAAACGGCTCAGAGAATCCACTGACTGTGACAAACGAATCAGTAAAAAGTGAGCAGATTTAGTCAGTCGGTCGACGACAACCCAAATGGAATCCTTCCCATCCTGCGACCTCGGCAAACCCGAAACGAAATCCATGATAACATGATCCCATTTCCACTCTGGGACTGGCAACAGCTGCAACAGACCTGCTGGACGTTGGTGCTCCGCCTTCACCTGTTGACAAGTCAAGTATCTCATCACGAATATAGCAATATCTTTCCTCATCCCCGACCACCAAAACTGACGACGAACGGAATGATACATCTTGTCGCCACCCGGATGCACTGCAAAAGGTGAATGATGATATTCATGAAGAATTTCCTGTCGGCATGACGTCAGCACTAGAAGTCTCCCTTTGAAGCGAACACCACCATCTTCGAATATGGCCCAACCAAGTGGAGCCTCACCATCCAAACATCTAGAATGAGCTCTCAAAGCTTCTTCATCAGTCGCTTGCGCCTCAATCACACGTCGAGATAAATCAGAATGAACGGTCAAGTTGCACAAAGTAGCACCTTCTCCAACGTCTTCGGCATGCAAAACAAAGTCTCCCAATCCCAAAATGCTCTTCCAATCATGAATAGCCAAGTGAGTTAGGTGACAAGACCTACGACTCAAGGCATCCACAACAACGTTGGCTTTTCACGGATGATACTGAAGCTCGAAATCGTAATCCTCAAGGTGCTCCATCTATCGACGTTGCCTCAAATTGAGCTCTTTTTGCATAAACAAGTACTTGAGACTTTTGTGATCCGAAAATACCTCGAACTTTTCATCGTACAAGTAGTTCCGCCAACTCTTCAAAGCAAAAATAATAGCGGCAAGTTCCAAATCGTGAGTTGGATAATTCCTTTCATGCGTCTTCAGCTGCCTGGAATTATACGCGACTACTTTTCCATTTTGCATCAGAACACAACCCAAACCTTCCTGAGATGCATCACAATAAACAGAATACCCACTCCTCTCTCCGTCACAATCAAAATAGGTGATGAAGTCAAATGCCCCTTCAATTCCTCGAAAGCGGTCTCACAAGCGTCATCCCAAACAAAACGAATATCTTTCCGCGTCAAACGAGTCATAGGAGCTGCAATACGAGAAAAGTCAAGAACAAATCGACGGTAGTAACCGGCAAGACCTAAGAAACTGCGAACCTCGAACACATTCGTCGGCCTCGACCATGTGACAATAGCCTCAATCTTCACTGGATCCACTGAAACTCCCTCTTGGGACACGACATGACCCAAAAATTTGACTTCTGACAACCAAAACTCGCATTTACTTAGCTTCGCGTATAACTGGTGCTCCCTCAAGAGCTCAAGAACAATACTAAGATGCTCGTCATTCTCCTCAAAAGTAGGTGAATAGACCAAGATATCATCAACGAATACCACAACGAACTGATCTAAGAAAGGATGAAAGATGCGATTTATCAAATCCATGAACGTAGCTGGCGCGTTGGTTAGCCCAAACGGCATAATCACGAACTCGAAGTGGCCATAGTGGGTACGAAAAGCGGTCTTAGGAATATCCTCCTTGCGAATACGAAGTTGATGGTAGCCCGACCTTAAATCGATCTTGGAAAAGCACGTCGACCCTTGCAACTTGTCGAAGAGATCATCTATCCTCGGCATAGGATAACGATTCTTAACGGTGATATGGTTTAGCTTTTTATAATCGATACACAAGCGAATAGTTCCATCTTTCTTTTTCGCAAATAGCACAGGTGCTCCCCAAGGAGAGGAACTCAGACGAATAAAACCTAACTCAAACAACTCCTTTATCTGGGACTTCAACTCCCTCAACTCGGCTGGCGCAAATCTATACGGAGGAACGGATAGAGGTGCGGATCCCGGATGAAGATCAATAGAGAACTCAACATCCCTAATAGGAGGTAAACCTGACAATTCTTCAGGAAAGACATACGGAAAGTTACAAACCACGGATGGCAACTCGACACGGCCTGATACGTCATCATCTAGCGCTAAGCTAGCAAGCAAACAATGAATCGATGAATACTCCCTCAGACCAAGGAAAGATGAAACAATAGACTCTCGATGATCTCTCATGAAATAGAAATATTCTCCGTCGGCGTCACAAATAAGAACTCGACGATGATAGCAATCGATAGAGGCATGATGAGACGACAACCAATCCATGCCCAATATGAGATCGAAACCCGCCATATCGAGAACAATGAAATCGAACATGAACTGTCGGTCTGCAATAGTCATCTTGCACTGACGGCAAATATAGCTCAACGGTATACGACCTCCAACCGGTGATTCAACTACAAGAGGAGAATCAAACACCTCCAACTCTAAACCCAAAGATGATGCAAAGGAGAAAGCCAAAAAGGAATGCGACGCACCCGAATCAATAAGAACATATGCCCAAGAATGATAAATAAGAATCATACTGCGCACAATAGAAGTCTCTGGCACCTCTGTAGCAACTGACTGCTCCACCGCTGGAACTGCATAAACTCTTCCATGTGTCATCTGCGTCTGACCTGCTCCACTGCGCTGACCCGAAGATTGCCCTGGCCCAGATGGGCCTCTCCTGACAAACCTGGACCCCTGACTGGAAGGTGTAGGAGCTGGCTGGAACTGCTGCTGCTGTGGCTACTGCTGAGTCTGGCGGGGCTGCAGAACCGAACCCGTCTCTGCGCTCGTTCCCTTTGGTAGGACATGCCCTGGAGATGTGATCAGGCTGTCCACAATCGTAACAAACTGGCAGAGGACAATTGGCATGAACATGACTTGGCTGATTGCACCTGTGACACACGATCTCTGGTCGGAAAGATACACCCTGACAGTTTCCCTGTGACTGCGATCTCTGACCCCGCTGAAAGTGAGAAGGCTCACGCGACCTCTTCCTCCCAAAACTGCTCGATGAACTGGTCGACCCTGAATACTGATTTCTGGGTTCCCAAACTTTTACCTCTTTGACCGGCTCACTCTTTGACTCAATCAGTCTGGCGCACTCCACCAAGTCTGCATAAATCCGAATGTGATGACCCACAACAAGATGCTGGATAGTAGGATGTAGGCCTTTCTCAAACCGCTTGTATTTCTTTTCCTCAGTGTTTACCCAATCATGAGCAAACCTCGACAACGACTGGAATTTGGTAGCATACTGATTCACCGACATCGATCCCTATTCCAATTTCTCGAACTTCTCGCGCAACTTATCCCAAAAGGACTCCGGGAAGTACTAACTCTCAAAAGATGACTCAAAGTCGGCCCAAGACATACCAACAAGAGGATCGATAATGGCCTGAGGGTTAGCACCCCCAAGCACTCGCATAGCATCGCGTCTGCCATCCACCAAAGTAGACCACCATTCACTGGCCTCGCCAATGAGTTGAAAGGAAGCAAGAGAAATCCGAATCTTGTGGTCACCAATCTCTAACATCTCAAAGATCTTCTTCACCTCTGTTAGCCAATGATTTGCCTCGATAGGATCCACTTCGCCATTGAACTTTGAAGGGTCCATGTGATGAAACTCGCGAAGTGCATCTGAAAGACGATTACCGGCTTGATCCCTAGTTACTGTCACACCTCTACTAGCCTCCACTACTGCCGTAGCGATCTCACGAATAAACTGCCCAGCGTTGTCCAGTCCTCCGGGAATAGCCCCTTTGGCCTGAACCACGTCGGGAAACTCCCTCTGCTGCTCATTCACTTCCTCACTACTCGCATCAGGAATTTCAACTCTACGGCATCCACGACACCTATTTCCTACGCGACGTCCGACCATTTCTACGAGACAAGAGAAATAACAATCATCAACGGATGGAGTTGGATAATCACAACAATGAACAAATAGAGTACTAGAAGCGACGTAGAAGCAACGATAAACCCAACAAGGACTTCGATGCGAGAGTACTCAACCCACAACCATACTTGGAAATTAAGACGAAATGACACCTTTCACACCTCAAACACACACGAATTTTTTTTAAAAACAACTCATCGAGTCAACACTTAATATTATGCCTCAACTTCATGCCATACACACACAAGCAATCACATGATTGCAAATTTTAACCCAAACCTGATGCACCCATGTAGGATTATTTGTCCTCTTCCAATGTCCTAAGTTTTCGCAACCATTTCCTCTGATACCAACCATAACACCCTTAAAATTTTAAACCATTTTTTTTGAAAAGAACTAAAAAAGATATAAGAGCATATGCATAAAGGACTAATATATGATTTCACCATTTCTACAAATAACGTAGTTCCAATGTCACGCATCACACAAGAGTTTAATTAAAAAGATACAAATTCGGGTGTTATCCTTACAAAACATGAATCACTAAAAGAAATGAAATACAAGTCGAAGACTAGGACCAATGCTCCAATGCTCATTCCAAAAATGCTTGAACCCCGTCAAGCTATGCCATCGGCTCCTTTCCTATAAAAGAGAGGGTTAGGCCATGCCTAGTAGGAAATCCCAAACAAGAAATTCATGCGAAAGCGATACACAAACGTAGAAAAGATGCAAGCATAGAAGTGGGCAAAATATTGAAGTGTGACCATCAAGTGAAAGGTAAAAGCTTTTCCAAGATTTCTCGAAATTATGAAAGTGTTCATTGCGTGTTTTTACTTTCTTTCCAAAGAGATACTTATTCCAATTCTCAGTAACGACAATGAGTTTAAAGGCTAGTTCCGTCGGAGGGGCTCGTCAACCGATCGACGTGTCATTTCCTCGTGATTTCTCGATCCGTCGGGAGGGCCCAGTCAGACCCCCCCATTGCGCAATGTCGTGGGTGCTAACACAAGCCACCCAAGGTATACAACCCGTATCAATAGCCACTCTTCATTAACTAATTTCTTCATATAGAGTCAAGGGCCAATGCCACAATACAGTTTCCACAATCGTTCGTTCATGATTCGTTCAACAACCAAAGGTTAAATTCTCACAATTTACATAGGTTCCCACGTGTCAATATGAACAATACTTGTTGAATTTCGTGAATTTAGGTTCCAATTGAATTTTCCCCAAATCTCCATATTTAGCCCAAATCTAGGTTTTCAACAAATTGGGCTTTTCGATTAAAACTACAAATTAGTAAAATTAAAGTATCAAGGAACCTAAAGACATGTTGTACAACAACCCTTTACAAGGTTAGGACACCCAATCAACATTAAACACAACCCTATACAAACATCGAACCTACTAACACAAAATCGAAGGGATTTTGAGGTGTATAACACAATACATGAATAACAAGGTTAGAATCCCCTACCTCAAGATGATTTGACTTACAACCCACCAAGAATCTTCCACACACGACCTTGATTCAAGCCCACGACCGGATAGAGCTTGAGGAGCTCTCCAAGCTTTGTAAAGACCAAAATCCAAGAAGATACCTTGAATCCTTGAGAAATTAAAGAGAAGATTGAGGTTTGGGAGCGTTTTGGAGAGGGAAGAGAGAGTGACTGCCAAATATTTCGAATATATTGAAACCCTAGGGCCAAAAGAACCAAAACCCGCAACTTAAACATTCTGCCCGACTACCCCCGTCCGGACGGGGACCCCCCACCAACCGGACGGGCGCTGCAGAACTTCAGGACAGACCAATCTCAGCAACACCCTGCAGTAACTCTACCCCGTCCGGAACACCTGCAACCCCTATCTGGACGGGCACCAAACTTCTTCTGGACGAGACCCATCCTCGTCCAGACCAGACCTCCTGAAGCATTTTCCTCAACTCTCTACTCGGCCGTCCGGAACAACCCCCTTCCCCGTCCGAACGGGGAACCTGCTGAAGGTCCCGAATGCTACTGAATTGGTCCCGAGCCTCGTCGATGCAACCACGAACACTTCCTAAACCTTCGACAAGCCAAAACAACGTCCCTCGATCATACCACGCCATCTATAACGTTCTAAGCACTTCCCCTAATCGAATTAAACGAATCGACACTAAACGATCTAGCGATTTAACGAACGACTAAGACGTAATTTTATTCGGGATAATACAAAAAAATATTTAAACTGGAATAAAATTTACGGAGTGTGACAGATAGCATACTAGTTGATAGATTATTTTCCTATCATTTATTGTACTTTGTTTCTTTATTTCCTAGTTGTAAATTGTAAAAGTTTTGTAAACATTATTTATCTTATTGCATGTGGATGTGTTCCTTATTTATCTCACTTGGCATGTATATATGGGAAATTAAATATGGATGATAGTTATTTTATCTCCTTTTTATGATTTTATATTTATTTCAAAATAAATGATTTGAAAATCCAGGTTGTTAAAATTGGTATCAGAGCTTTCGTTTTTAAAAACCTAGGGACTTTGGGGAGACATTTGGTCTCAATGGATTGCATTACTTTGTGTTACATGGCATGTGTGTGCTTGGAGTGTGTGTATACATTGCATGAGGTCTCAGAAAACTTAAAACTTTTAAAGGATTAATAAATGATTTTGGGGACCCTTCTTGTTGATTGATCAATCATAAATCTCTCAACTACTACTGATACTGAAAATATATCAAAAGAAGGAGAGCCTCTATCAAGGAGTATAGTCACCCACACTCAATCCAATTAGCACGCCGACTCGGCTTGTAGTGAACCCGCTAAGCTTCCAAATCTGGATATAAATTGCCACACAAGAAAGACAGCAAAGAACATCTAGGAGCGTCAGATAACAATCAATATATGAAAGTCAACATGTGCAATTACAATCGTACATCAAGGAGAATCGAAAGGGATGTGTCTTGCCCCTAAAACAAGGCAATAAGCCACCAATGTAGCAACTAAGTACGAAAAAGTAACAAGATGTCATGCACTTGTTTATTTTAAATAAACTTCCATTCACCAACTTAAAGGTCAAATTCCTTTAATTACACTTGGTATAAAATTCACCATTCGATGGTTAGATCCCAACGTTATTACGGAATGCACCCCGTTGGATCCTCGAACGAGCCCCATCTACAAGCACATCTGCTTGCCAAGGGAGAATCAATCAAGCCCAAATTACCCCACACTTGGCATTTATGGCTTAGAAAAAGCATGCCAGGGTATCTCACATTATCACAAGTCTGTACCATTTAACATGGATTTCACACATTGGTTTCACGTCACATACCAAGTTACGTTCTTTATCAATTGTGCAAACCACATAAACACATGCTTGCAAGGACATAATTCCACTCATAGTCAACTAATACAATTAAAGCATGCCTTTCACATAAGTTTGACAATTAAGTCACATAAGAGACACTTCACCTACATATAATCACATAAGTTAACAAGCATGTATTTGAAAAAATCTACACACTCACCGAATGTGTGAAGTCGTCAAATAAGATTTATTTTGCAGCCGTAGAAGGTCCTGGCTCCTCACCTGTTTCGATATCACTAAATTAGAATGATAGGGCTCTATTTGGTAACCATTTTATTTCTTGTTTTTTATTTTTGTTTTCAAAAAATTATAAAACAGAAACCATAAACATGTTTGGTTGGTTTTTTTTGTTTATGAAATATAGAAACAATTCCACTTATTTCTGAAATTTCCGAAAACAAAAAAACTGCGTTTTCAATTATTTATGATTCCTGTTTTTGAAAACACAAAAATTAAGCAAAAATGATTTTCGAAAAAAGTTGGCACCAAACATGTTTCTGATTCCTATTTTCACCTACGAAAAGCAGAAACGAGTTTTTAGTAAACTGAAAACTAAAAATAGAAAACTGAAGATGTTACCAAATAGAGCCTAGACTTCTTAAATTATCAAGTAATATTTAAGAATTCTTAACACTTGTTTCAATTCATTAAGACCTTTATAAGACCTTAAAACCTTCATTAAATTTTCTCAAACAATACCAAAACCAATCCTAAATCAATACCTCAACTGAACCAAACAACCCCTAAAACACTCTTAACACGTGCCAAACACCCTCGTCCGGACGAGCCAATCCTTGGTCCGTATGGCCAACACCTTCGTTTGGATGACCAAACCTTGGTCCGAATGAACCCCTCATGACACAAAAAATCAGGTTTATACCACCCTCGTCCGAACAAGCCCCACCCTTCGTCCGGACGAACCCAACGATTCCCCAAACACCAACTTTCTGCCTTCCTCGTTCGAACGAGCCCTACCCTTGTCATGTATTGGATTGGTCCACTTTAGCTTTGGAAGCCGATGCATCATATGAGGAGAAGCCATTACAAATTTTAGATTCTTGGGAGAAAATCTTGCGGGGAAAGACCATATCGTTGGTGAAGGTCCTTTGGAGGAATCAAAATTGGGAGGAAGTGACTTGGGAGCAAAAGGACGATATGATGGAGAAGTATCTGGAATTGTTCGAATAAGGTATCATTCTTTTTACGTCTTTATCTTAAATTTCGGCAAATTTCGAGGATAAAATTTCTTTAAGGAGGGTAGTTTCTCACACTCCAGAAATTTTTATAAATTTCCTTAGTATTTTTCTAATAATTAAAGAAATTTTGTTATTTTCTTATTAAAATTATTAGAAATTTAGTGGAAATAAAGCCTTCCCAGGGCTTGGTTTTGGGATTGAAGAAGATTGGAATGCCTAGGAATGGGTTCGGGGATAAATTTTCAAGGTTCGGGTAATTGCCACAGTCGCCCGGAAATTATGTATTTCGATATAAGTAGGAAAATATAAGTATTTTCTATATATATATATATATATATATATATATATCGAAATAAACCCCCCCTTTTATCCCCATATCGAAATGAAAAGGGGTTTGTTGGCCTTTGCGTGTATTGCATTTCGATATGCACTCTGAGATGCATATCGAAATATTGCCCCTCTGACTTGCTAGTCTTGCTGTATTTCGATATGCACTGGGAGTGCATATCGAAATAGAAATCCTTCTGCTCGGATTCCTTCTCTGTTCATTTCGATATACACAGAGGTGTATATCGAAATAGAAAGTCCTCTGTTGCCCTACCCTCTATGTGCATATCGATATACATTGAGGCATATATCGACATATAAAATCTTCTGCCCAGATTTCCTCTTAGTGCATTTCGATATGCACACTAAGTGCATATCGATATGCAACCTTTTCTGCCTTCCAACAAAGGAGTTGCATATCGATATACAAGGCATGTATATCGATATACAAGCTTAGTAAGGGCATTTTGGTACTTCGTTTTAAGGCCGTATAAATAGCATTTTTACTCAACCCTAAATCATTCCTTACTGGTAAATACTCCAGAGCAGCAGTCATGGCTCCCCTCTCCCCGAATCTTAATTTCTCTCTCTAAAAGTGGGACTTCTCTCTACCTTTCCCACCCATCCACAAGGATTTTGGACTCAGAGTCTTCTTCAACATTGCTCAACTTGTCAAGCTCTACACATCTACCATTTCAGATTTCTTATTTGGGTAAAAGATAAAATTTGGATTTTTCTCTCTCATCACTCAAGGTAGAGTTTTATAATTTTGTGTATATATATGCATGTATTTCTTCTCGCTCTCTTTGGAACTCCAATACTTCGAGATGATGTATGTATAGAGTGTTTAGGGTTTTATTCCTTTGAAATTGGTTGTATTCTTGAGGCTATAGGGGTATATTCTTACTCCTTAGGGGTTCAATTTCATGGTTCTTGGGTTAACACTTGAAAGCCCCAATTTTTCCCTAAACCCTAATTTTGACTACTTGAAATAAATTTGGTTAAAATGACATGTTGGTTAAATTGAACCATGTTAGACTCATTAAATGACCTCCTAAGCTATTCTAGATAGCCCTTGACACAAATTGGGAACAAGTCACTTGAATTGGAAATTGATTCTTGATTTGGCACACTTCACTTGAGTAGTGGTAGGTGGAATTAAATTGACTTCGGGTTGGCTAAATTATATCGAGAAATTCGTTCTCTGGGTGTCACTACACTCACGACATCGGCAATGGGGGCTTACACTGGGCCCTCCCGACGGGCCGGGGAATACAAGAAACTTGCACGGGTAGTTAATTGACGAGCTTCTACCACAGAAATAGCCGAAACCTTAAGTTCAATTAAACTATTAATAATGCCCTTAATTTCGTTAAGGATGAACATAGTAGCACTCTCTTGAATTCGTCAAGGGGAGGAAAATGATAATGTGAATCGGGAAATATTTCTACATGGACACTTTGATAGAATTGCCCTCTTTAAAACCTTGGACCATTCATGCATACATCATCGACGTCATTTATTTCTGTACACACACACTTGAGCACTACATCCATGTACATTACTTATTTGTATCTCTCTACTAGGCAATGCCTAATACTCTATTTTTTAAGGTACCAGCCCAACAACTTGATTTGGGATGGCAATTCATAATACATGTGGTGATTGAACACATCTTCTTTGCATTATCTTATTTTGTTTTAAGACTTATGTATTTTATTTTAATGCCCCGGATGACTGTACTATTTAAACCTTTGCGATTGTGGTGGTTGATTGACATTTCATTTCATTATGTTTATGGGGTTATGAGTGTGATGGTAGAGATTTCTTATATACATTCACTATTGCAAAAAATGGTTTAAAATTTTCAGGGTGTTACACTAGTGGTGTTAAGAATCCTTGCGTTAGGAGGTAGTAAAAGGAGTTAGTCGGTTTCATGATGCATTGTCATTTTGTCGGGTTGTGACTATCCTGAGTATATGTTGAGGTTATGAGGTTGGGTTGCATTAAGTGTAAGGTACAACATTGAGGTTTTGTTATTATGGGAATGGCCTAATGAGTGTCAATTAGGAAGGATTATGTGAAACCTAGAATTTTGGTGGGCCGAATAGAAATCGTCCGTATAATGGGAATAACCTCCTTTATTCAATGAGTGAGGGTGCGATGATAGCTACGTAAGTATTCAAGATAGACTTTTTGAAAAATTACGTGGTAAGAGGTGGAGTGTTGAGTAATGCTAATGTGATTAGTAGTGATGTTGGGTTCAAGACCTTATGTTGAGGGTATATGTGTCATTTAGTTCCGAGAAAAACAAAATAGATTGCTCAATATGGTTGGTTTAGGGTGTGAGTATTGTTGCCAGATATGTGGTAAGAAATGGTTCATCTTGAGGTTGGTGCAGTAGGAGAGTTGCTAGCCATGCCTAGTAGAGTAATGCCAACGAGAGGCAAGTACCGCGTTCGGTGTGGGATTGAATGTTTTGGGAGGATTGTGAGAGTACTCAGGAAGAGTTGAGTATTGATTGAGCTCAATGGTGATGCTAGGAGATAAAAGAGTAGCGCGAATAATGGTTTGTGGATTTGGAATGACATATCATTAAGGTTGTCCTATCAAGAAGGCGTAGGTAGTCATAGCAATGACTTGATGTTAAATCGTATTAAGTGGGAGAATTTTAGTTAAAAAAAGAGAAACTGTGCATAGGTTAAGCTCTTTGGGGAGTAGTGTTGTGTTGGTTGTGAATTTTCTGATTTCGGGGATGAAATCTCCTAGGGGGGAAGAGTTGTAATACCCGTTCCCGAATCTTATTAAATAAATCTTTTGAGAATAATTTAAGGGCCATGGTTATCAAATGGATTGCAAATCTTATGTAAATGTAAGGGTAGAAATTCAAGGTGTTAGATTTAGGGATGCTTCATAGCACCTAAAGTTCCTAGAAGAGGTAGTTAAAGGTGTATGCGAACTTTGAAAAATTATAGAATGGACTTAGAATGCCAATTTGATGTCTAGAATGATGGGAAAGTGTTTGGATTTGAGTTTAGAAGGTTGGGTATCAATTTGGAGGAGTTTGGAAGGTTTTCAGGTGGGCTCATCCGGACCATGCATTGGTCTCGTCTGGATGAGAGATCAGAGAGTTGGCCCAGAGATTTGAGTGTCAGTCGTCCAGACTATGGTGGTCGGTCATCCGTATGAAGGTCCGTCATCTAGACGAGGGTGAGGGTCGTCCGGATAAAGGTCATTGATTGTGCGTTTAATGAGGCGCTTTTCGGGTGTTTCCTTCCTAAGAGGTTTGTAAAGACCCCAAATCATTTAGGGTTGGTCCAAAAACGTATTTGGCCTCCATAGAGGCTCTTGAGAGTCTAGAGAGGTGTTAGAGAGAGAGAGAGGAAGGATCCATGGCTTCTTGGAGGTTTCAATTTGATCCGAGGTTAGTTTGGCAAAGCTTGAGGCGCATGGATGCTTCTACGAGGTACTATTAATATTGTCCTTCAATTCCTCATGTGGTATCTCGATTGGTATGGTTTTGATTTAGGGTTTTGGTATATTGGTGCCTAGGTTGTAAATGGTGTTGGGTATTCCTTATACTTGTCAAAAATTCGTGTTTAGGCGTGTGTATGTGCATATGAAGTGTTTGATGATATGCTCCCTTGTCAAATCGATTGGGTATGTGTAACCCATATTGTAAGGGGTGTAAGTAGGTCTATGGCCCTTGTGTGTAATGAACCTTAAGTGTAGCGATTTTCCCTTGATGCCCGGAAAATCGATGGTTATCGAATCGGGTGAAAACCCCATGTTTTAATTGATGGGACTCGTAGTAGAATTCATGTTCGTAGGAATATGCTTGATGTAGAACCTTAGTGAAATTATAGAATTGAACTTGGTTGTACCTACGGTGTCTATGTGTATGTCATGGATTGTTTAACCTAGACTTGGCTCGGTGTTGGATTTCATATTTGATCCCCAAATTTACATGTATGTGTGGGGTAATCATGAGGGAAAATGAGTGTCAAGTCATTCTAAGGTGTTAGGGGCATTGTCTAATCCCTTAAATTCATATGTAAAATCATGTGGTAATTGTGGAAGGTGTGTATGAGTGTGCACGACTTGTATTTATGTTATTCACTTTATCATTTTATATTTCAATATTAATGTTAACTATTTAAGATTGGTTCTCAGGAAAGGATACGGGGAATTGAGGAGCACCAAAAAATCAATAAATGTTGGCACCCTTTTAAGACGCAAAGGTGAGTGTCTTAGGTACAATATTTCAATTGTACATTGTTTCTTTTAATTCAAATATAAAGGTGGGCTTCAGCCAAATCATACCAAAGGTGGGCTTCGGCAAATGCAAATAAAGGTGGGCTTCGGCCAAATCATGCCAACAACGGGCTTTGGCCAAATCAAATATAAAGGTGGCCTTCGGACATTCGACAAAAATTTCCATGCGGTGAGGGGGACGCCCCTATTCAAATATAAGGTGGGTTTATGCCAAATCAAATATAAAGGTGGGATTTGGCCAAATCAAACCAATCAAAGGTGGGCTACAGCCAAATCACAAATCGAATTTACTTTAAAGGTGGGCTCCGGCCAAAATGTTTTAAGGTGTTTTCAAAAGAGGGCTTCGGCCTTGGGTTTTAAAGGTGTTTTAAAAGAAGGTCTTTAGCCTAGAGCTTTCAAGGTGTATTAGAAAATGGGCTTTGGCCTAGAAATTTTAAGGACTTGGGCTTCGGCCAAAATGTTTTAACAAAAGGGGCTATGCCCCAAGTTTTGAGAAAGAAACATTTTTCCTTTGGAACTTGAAATCCTATATCTCACACTCTGGTTTCTTTTTCGTTGACTTGGAAATTAGGCCACATGTTTAGCGGTCCACTACGAGGCATCATTAGAAGATACTTGGGTTGCGGCTTAGATGAAGTCCTTGGTCAGTTCACCCTATGGTAGAAGGTTTCCTTATTTTACTTTAGTTTTGAGTTGTTATCTATGAAGTTAGTTTGGTCTTGATGTTTAGATATTGTTCGTGGATAATATTGTTTGAGTCAAAACTTGGTAATAAAGATGGGTAGATTTTCATTGTTCAAGTTTTGAGGCATTGTTGGTTCTATGTAATGATCACTTGATGTTTTAGTAAAGTAAGAAAGAAGAATTTTTTTATTTTTCCACATTTTATTCCGGTGTTTTGATTTGGGATGTTACAACTGCAAACTCTGACATAAACCAAAACTACTACAGCTGGATTGGACTGGTAGACTCTAGCTCCAATCACCTAAAGAAAATACACAAAACGTGCATCAACAACGATGGCTGATGAATACTATAGAAAAATATAATAAAGAGAAGTAAAAATAGCTAAGGATCACTATTTTACAAAACACGTCTTTTCCTTGAAAACTCTTCTAAAAATAGAAATTCGTTTTCTTTTGAACCAGGAACCCTTTTTAAAACTTTTTCTCAATCCCTCTTCAAATTCCCATTTCCCAAAATAACCTAAATTCCATTTCTTTTCCAACACAAATTTCTTTCTTAAATCACACAAATCCCATTTCCCCTTTTAAATATCATTTCTCAAAATCACAATAAACTCATAACTCAACTCAAAGATCAGATACGATCTGACCCATCTCAAATCACATCCCATCACAGAAACCGTAATAGCCAAGGACTATCCCCACTGACCAGCGTTAAGACACAGATCTGTTCACTTGTGAATATCCGGATAAATACAATGTAATAAATAAAGGACTGCTCGTTTCCCTGTCCCAGTGGTAAAGACTAAATAATATATATATATATATATATATTGCACCCCTGTGCATTGCATCCCGATGCATATACCCAATAGTACCCCGTGTACTATGGTAAGGCTATTTAGGCACGATCCAAGACTTTATTCCAATAGAAAAATCCTTTTAATAATATCGAAAACTCTTTTTTTATTTTCTTTACCAAAACCTTCATTTTAAAAGCTCTTTCTCTTCTTAAAACCATTTCTTTAATCTTTTTATCAAAAACATATTTGAATTCCAAAACAACCCTTTTAACCTTTCATTTTCTGAAATCACGTGATCCATAGGATTTCACCCTTTTACCCAAACACTTTCAAAACACGCATTTTTAGTATGAAAAGTAATAACTACTCTAAATTAGGCAATCCTATATTGTATTCACCCAATAGATGAAGAATGACTTCTATGTAACCTGCTTGCCTTTCCATTGAGCCGAAGATGAAGGCAGCTCCTCAATACCTAACACTTCCCCAACGCAACAATATAAGAATAATGACAACAGAAAATGCATGATTATGCTATCAACACTTGATTTACTTTATTCTTAAGTTTCCTAAAACATTTTAATGATTCATGTTCTTTAACTTAATGAAATCATTCTCTAATAATCTATTTAGATACTGATTTTAAGTTTATAAATATTTCTCGATAATTCTTAGCTGAGACCCGATCCAAAAAACCCAAAAGATCAAACTTACTGCCAACCAGCCTGGGCACCGGTACCAAAATCGACCACTCCACCGGTGGCACCGGTGGAGGACCCGGTCCCCTGCCCGGTGCTGGGCCCAATCCTGTGATTCTTCTCTTATTTTTCTAGTTTTCTCCAAATTTGATTTTGATCTAATTTTCTATCTAAACTCAGTTTGATTTTGATTCTAAAATTGTTTAAATCATCTATGAATGACGTATAAAGAATCTGTAAGGTTGATTTCTGAAAGTTTTACCTTGAGATGAATCGAAAATTCGAAGCTTTTATGCGAAACTTGGGTTTTCACTTCTTCTTCTACTATTCATCTTCTCTGTTAATTGGTTCTGGGTTTCCTTTTCTGCAAACAAGCCTCTCTCGCCCACACCTTCTCTCCCAAGCATAGACCCTCCCTCTCTCCCTCTCAAACAATTCAGAATTCTTACTCACACAATCAATTACTTAACATTTTTTACAAAGTTTAGTTTGTGATATACACATATATATATCATCTATACAATTTCTTTACGTTACAATAAAACCATCAACAACTCACAAATCCTTACGACACCTACCCAATTTGTTTACACATGTATTCGAGCTTGACAACACCTCAAAGCATGCAGATAAATCTCCATTGCACACAAACACGTTGTATGATAGATACACTCTTATATCTCACTCCTACACATTATCCACAGTTAGTTGACACCTCCATAGCCAAATTCCATTTTGCCTTTCCCTTATCGTGGTGATTCGGTAAGAACCCTCCCTCTCCAATTTCTAGATCTAGTTCGTTTTTCCTTCATTGTTGCCTAACCTTTGGGTTTCTCGATTAATGGCTTGAAGGAACATTGTTGTACGCATTGAGGGCTTCGTAGCGGTGGGTTCGGTTCGTGGTGACTTTTTCCGGCGACTTTCCGGCAAGGCAACTCTGGCAATTAAATGTGGGTAACTCTTAAATTCTACCTTGCGTGCGTAGGAATGTTTGTTCTAAATTCACTCATTCGTCGTTTAATCACTCGATTGATTGTTGCTCGAATTCCCTCTTACATTTGTGTTTTTTTTTTGGAAAGCAGAATTTATTGAATAATATACATATGAACATAGGCGACACTGACCCCCCATGTGTACCCCCATTACATCATGAAGACCCCACAATAAAATTGAATACATAACCCATAGCCTCAACAGGACTCATCCACCCACCCCCGAAGACTTATATTTCCACCTCCTCCTACCACCACCCATTGACTCAATTGAAAATCCTACATCGATTCCTGCCCCTTGCCAGATTTCCCCCCAAACTCCTCCAGATCTAACCATCTACATCATGACTCTGCAAGAATGATAATTCTCCCCATCTCGTTTACATCGCGTTTGAAGCTGGGAGCTTCTTCAGGTACCCCGCCTCAGATAAATCTTCGATCACCTCCAGGAAAGCCGCCCAATTCGACAAACATTGAGATAAGGATAATCCAATCTCCGGAACTTTGATTTTAACCCATAATGCTACATTTAATTTTATTTTCTCACAGGTTCTTCCTACATCCACTTGGATCTGCCGAAAGCATCAACCATTTCTGAGGATCCATATGTTCCACGCTACCACCATGAAAGTCAATCTCCACACCTTCCGTTTCAAACCCCTGAAAGAAGCATTCCACCACCACTGTCTGCACGAATTGAGATTCGAGGGGGTCGCCCAACATAGCGACCACCACCGCAATGTTTCTGACCATATGCACCAGCTGATTGTACAGGTAACCAATAGATGACTGCACTCTTCTTCTTCTATTCCGCAAAGATGACAGACCGATTGCGAATTACTGATTGGGATCCCCCTTGATTTGAGAATATACATGACAGGAATTGAGTTCTGTAATGCCGACCACACAAACCATAAAATTTTTGGAGGAAACC
>NMUG010001764.1:0-17169 GCA_002855965.1 Monotropa hypopitys | reverse complement strand
CCTTCATTCCACAATGCATCTCATGCATGATACTTTACATAATGGTCAAGGCTCTTTTTCAAAAAGGTTTGAGCATCCCATGCCCTGAAAATAGCTACTACTATAGGTAGTAGTTCGTACGCCCTACACACATTCTTGGGGTACATCCCACGCACCCGTTGGACTTACGCTGGTTTCCAACATCACCACCCGTCCCACGGAGGCATGCATAATATATTTACATGCATATTATACTTCCAACTCAACTCATGCATTTATAACTATGCATATCATTCTCATCATGCCATCATGTGTTAATACATCAAACAATAACCGTTAACTTCTCATGCAAATAAACAGTTAACTTAAAACAACATTGTGAACGTACAATTAAAGATATCACATCCTTACACTCACTAGTATCGATGTTCAAATCTTCTCTTTACCCTTGAGTGAGGCCTCAATGCCTTCCTCTTGTGTCCATGTCAAAACAATTTCAATTTCAATCCACATTGATATATATATATATATATAGCTTGACGATAAGATAATGAAAGCATTAAATTAAATCAATTGTATCATTAACCATCATTAAACAACTTATAAAAATCTTCAAATATCCCCTAACACCTTCCAAACACATCCCAAGTCCATAACCGAACACCCAGAAAAATCCCCAAAAAACTACCGAAAAACCCAGCAGGGACCGGTACCCGCCTTTTCAAGGGACCGGTACCCGTCCCTCCTCCCGGCAAACTGCATTCAAGGGACCGGTACCCGCCTTTCCAAGGGACCGGTACCCGTCACTTCTCCAGCCCTACTGTTCAGTGGGGACCGGTACCCCACTATTCAAGGGACCGGTACCCCCAACCTCTTCCAACCAATTTATTTAACGGGGACCGGTACCCGCCTTTCATGGGGACCGGTACCCCTTCTTCAGCAGTCGATTTTCAGAAAAAAATGTTTTGATGAACCATTTCCAATCTCTTTGAATCTAACCTTTAAACACCCAAATCAAATCATCCCAAGTGTTATAAACATGTTGACACCAAACATATTCAATTTTTAGCCTCAAACAACTCTTAAACACGCCCAAAATTCATCAAACAACTCTTAAAAACCACCATTTTCCCCAAAAAACGGGATTAGTATTAAGAACTTAGATTTAAACTAATCTTAAAACAATATAAGTACGAAATTTATATCAATGAAATCATAATTACCTTTAAAACAATAACGAAGAAGGAATCTTCTTCCAAATTCCACTCTAAGGTCTTCAAATCCTCAAATCTTTCTTGCCTCCTTTCTTTCTCTCTCTCTAGCCTCTAAACACACTTGATTAGCATAATGAGGGATTAGGAGCCTCCCCTAACCCTAATCTGATTTTATTACCTCAAAGACTAAATTGCCCTTTTTAGTAATTGGGTTATTACCCTTGTATGCCATTATACAATCTTATAATATACTTATAACCCTTAAGCATATTTTTATACAAATTAAACTCCTTAAATTAAGTTTCTCTATTTGTTCTATAAGTAACATGGGTATAAAATCTCTCCAATTTTTCCTGAAATTATTATGATGTTTTACAATTTATTAACAAAAGAAACGGGTATTACAAGCCCAATTGTCTATATTTGTTGTTCATTATTATTTCTGCCCACACATGCCACCTTAGGCTATACACAAGCCTCTTGGATCTTATGCCGAAATGCCAACACTGGCCATCTTAGGCTATACACACCTCTTGTCAAAATTTGCCGAACTGTCCATACTGGCCACCTTATAAGTATTATAACTTAGTCTGCCCACACTGGCCACCTTGACACATTACACTCGTGCCATACATTATATCTAAATTGTAAATATGAGGATAACACTTTCAAATTCACATGGACTCGTATACACGATGCAGTCCCATTTATGATTTTCATTAAATTATCAAGGCCCACATGAAGTCATACTCTTCCAAACAACATCTATCAAGGCTGGCATGCCAGTTAGCACAAATCCTCGATAACTCTGAAAACCAAACTCAGTTCCCAATTTTTGCAAAGACTGGTATACCGCCCGACATGTCGGATAGCCCAAATTCTAAAAAATTATCCAAACCAGACCTACTAGTCAAAATTAACACAAACTAGTATACCGACAGGTATACTGCCCGGCATGCCAGCCCGCATGCCAGTCAAGGCATTTTTGCGGGAAAAAGGGAAGGCAAAACCTACTGGTGAAAATTTGCAAAGGCCGGTAGGGCACCGGTATGCCGACTGGCATACCAGCCATTGTGCCGGTGTGCATACCGGTTCCTGAATAGAAACTGTTCTAATGGTGATTCTCGAACCCACTCTTCTCCAAATCTCTCAAAACTCAATCTAAACTCTAAAACTCGAAAAACCTCACATACCTAATCCTCCATCACAATCACAGGGTCACTACACTTTAATTTCAAGGCTTACAAACACCCTTAGGTCCCTCAATCAAGGGTTTACCCTCAAGAATGCCCAAATCCGAATTTTATGAAATTCTTAGATTTAGTACTCAATTGAATGCAAATCGGAGATGAGAATGAGAGAGAGATACTTACTTGATGGTTGTTGGAGGGAGAGAATGATCTCTTAAGCAAAAAACAAAGCCAAATCCTCCTCCTTCTCCAAAAATCCTCCTCCTCTCTCTCTCTCTCTTTCTCTTTCTCTCTCTCTCACCCTCTATACACAATAGATACAAATGGGGGCTAGGGCAATACTCCCTACCCCAAAATTAGATTTTTAACTCCATTTACCATAATACCCTTCCTCTTAAAACCGTATTACCACAATGTCATGCATAAAATACACCTAGGCACCCTAAGCTTTCATACTAATCACCAGTTAGCCTCTTAGACTTAATTAAGCACATATAACCCTTTCCTTATAATACTTTATCATTTCATCCCCTCAATCATATTGTAATTTAATTATTAATAAAAATCATTAATTTAAATCATTACAATGGAACGGGTGTGACATATACATTGTCATGTCCTTGTGAAATTGGAAGTGGGTTTGTGGTGCTTAGGGTTATGGGTAAATATTCCTCAAGTCAATGTCATGTTCCTTGCTTCTTAGGAAAAAAGGCCCAAATTTGAGGAAACCCGAGTTTTGGATTGGTGAGCTAAATTAGGGCTTTTGGTTAATTGGGATTTTATATTAAAATTGAGTCATGTGGGATGAAATTGGACCCTAGACTAATGATTGTGGGCTTTGACATAGTATGGGTACTTGGGAGAAAATACTTGGGTATAAGGGTGGTGATGTAACGACCTGCATTTTATAAAAGTATTTTTGGAAAAATTAAATCGTCTCGTAATTTAGATTCGGTATCTTAAATTATTTTATCTTAAAATCCTAGTGTGATTTTAAGGTGGTTGACTCTAGATTGCGATAGAGAATTCGATTACGAACCCAATGAGACTTGAATCGCCTCAATCGGAGGTCGGACTGGAAAGTTATCAACGTTTAAGGTTTTCTTAGAAATTTTCTTAAGACCGACCGGTACACTAGAAGTGGTCGACCGGTCGGGATAATGCAGTGGACGTCTATATAGGCGCCGACCGGTACACGCATTTGGGTCGACCGGTCAGGGTAGGTCAGTGGGCATTCCATATAGCCGTGACCGGTACACGCTATTCGGTCGACCGGTCGCCGGATTTCAGAGAGTTGTCCAAAGTAGCCGCGACCGGTACACGCAATGTGGTCGACCGGTCGCGAAGGCCAAATTTTGCGCAGAATTGCTTCATTAAGGGTGTTTTTGGAATTTCACGTGTGGGGAGTATATATACTAAATGGAGCCCGAAAATTAGGTCATCCCCTTCATTTTCAAGAACCCTACTCTCTCTCTACCTCCATTCCCTATATCCTCTCCCTTCTCTCTAGGATTTGAAGGCTTTCCAAGGGGATTTTGGAGAAATCCCGAGTTCTAACATCGTTCTACACGTCGAGGGATATCCGGAAAGCACCATAGCTCGTTCATTCGCCGATTTTCAGATTTTTGGATTTTTGGGAAAGCTCCTAGAGGTATGAAATATCTATTATTTAGTGTGTTCTTGATTGTGCCACTCCCTATCCCCTTGTGTGAGTTCTTAATTTTATTCAATTTCATGTCTAGGTGCAAAATCATAAATTGACCTTGGGTTTGGTCTTGAATCATGAAATTGGTTGAGGGCTTTGGTGTTCCTAATGTTTAATTGTATTTTCATGAAGTCAATTTCATGTTTGAATGTTTTGGGTGAAACCCCCCAAATTTGGGAAAACCTTAGATTTTTATAAAATTGGGGCTTTTGATGTATAAGTGGTCTCATGATAGAATTGGATGGGTATTCATGCAATTGAGCATATTTCATGTCAAATTGATATATTAGACATATTGATCATGGGTGGAAAATCATGAGATAGTAGGTGTGTTTCATATTGTATCATTGAGTCATGCATAGACTAAATTGGAATACATGGCACTTGTATGAAATTTACTAGCATTGACTAGGAGTGATAACTTGATGGACTCAATGAACGAAATACTATAACGTACGCGATGGATACAATTGACTAGCGTTGGCTAGGTGACGTAACGATAGGGGTATGATTGATCTTATATACAGAAACGGACTTATGACGGGGTTTCCGGGATGGTCGCGCCATCCACGACATTGTGCACAATGGGGGTTACTTGGCCCTCCCAGCGATTACTTGGGGAACGACGGATAGGATGGTTAGTGGGTTTGGCCGCCTACTAGACTACTCCTACCCTATCAAATGTTACATGACACATTGACACGTTGGACTAGGACAACCTGGGATGGACTTATGATGGAATCCCATGGCATATCCATGATTTCGGAACACGATGGTTGAACAATTTGAATAACTTAGGGTGAACTTATGATGGGATCCCAAGGATTATTCATGACGTGAATTCAAAGAACAAAGTAATGAACGCTTATGCTTAAACGAAGGAAAGAGAATGGAAATTCATATGCATGTTTATTAAGCACTTGTTCTAGTGGCTTTGTTAGTGTACCTTGCATATGGTCGTGTGGTGGAGTCACATAGTAGTGATGGATCATGGCCTTTGTTATGTTTTGTACATATGCATGTGTTGCATGCCCTACATTCACACACTCGTTCACGCCGGTCTTGAGCATGCTAGGTAATAGGTATTTCCTACTTTGGCGTGATACGCCCTTATTTTTCTCCACAGGTTGTGATCCTTCTCTTGGAGGCTTGGACGCTTGAGGCATTTGAAAAAGGATTTGAAAGAAGTCCCCTCTTCTTTATTTTATTTTATTGAGGCTCTTGGAGCTTGTAATAGAGTAGGGAAATTTGTAAGGTTTTAAACATGTACTTCTTCTCTCTCCCTAACTCTATGGTGTGGTTTGAAACTTTAACTTAAACTCATGTCTGGATTTTCATGTTTATGTGTGGTTGGGAATGATCGGTACTTAGATATTTGTTAATGAAGTGATGATCCATTGTTGTTCACTATTTTAAAATGATTTCAAAAAAAAAGTGGTTTGAAAATCCGGGGCGTGACAGTTGATCAATGCCCTCCCTTATGACTATGTTTGATTTGGGTAATCATGGTGAATTGAGAGCCTTGTATGACTCGTGACGTTTGAGATTGAATGTGAGGAGAGTTGAAATTGCATGGGAATACATGCTAGTATTGGCTATCAAATCATGATGTTAGACTCTAGTCTTGGTGAGGAAAGTGGGTTGTCATTGAAACTAGCATTGGCTAGGACATACATAGTCACAACATTTGCACTAGCATTGGCTAGGAGGATTTGCATTCCATTAAAACTAGCATTGGCTAGGTGTAACAAATAAACTTGATCTAGGATTAGCTAGGACTACTATAGCACACAAACTAGCTTTGGCTAGAAAAGCATTGAACTTATGGTAATACACATGCTAGCTTTGGCTAGGAAACATTTGATCATATGATACTAACATCGGCTAGGAATACAAAATGAAATGGACTAGCTTTGGATAGGAATCACCTAACGAAGTGGAAATAAAATGTACTAGTGTTGGCAAGGTATTGATGGCCTAGATTGGATAGCTTATATTGATGGGAATGGACTTGACTAGATAATTCTCTGGATGGTCATGCCATCCATGACATTGTGCATAATAGGGGTATCTTGGCCATCCCAATGAATTAAGGAACGACGAAATTAGGCAAATAGGATGTCGACAGGCACCTATGCCAGCTACACCTAATTGAAAGTCATTTACTCCAAAACATGATAAATGGAGATATTAGGATGTATTCGGGAATGGACTTGTGATGGGATTCCCATATTCATCCATAGTATGAGATATATAGGATGAATCAGGAATGGACTTATGATGGGATTTCCAGGTTCTTCCATATGAAAATGAAATCAAAGAAAAGATAACGGAATGACTCTATTTATGGCAAATAATGAAATCAAAGTTAATATGCATAGTATACATTATATGGAAAGAAATGAAAACACTCTTGCATGGTAGTGTAGGGAGTGTGGTTTTCTACTTGTAGAGTGAGGCTCATTATCAAGCACACATTCCTTGTTGGATCATTTATTGCATGCTAGACAAGCACACACGAGTCCACGGCAAGCTTAGCTATAGTAGAATATAGATTTTTTCCTACTTGGCGTAACACCCTCTTCTTTTTCTGATTTTGACCCTCCTCCTTGAGGATCCATGGCACTTGGAGCACATAGTTCTCTTGATTTGGAAAAGAAGCCCCTTTTTGGTATTTCATTTAGGCTCATGGAGCTTGTACCCCCTTTTCTATTTTTGTAAAGAAATGATGACCATGTCATCTTGTACTTTGTAATTTAAATGAAAGTTTTTAATGTAATAAGTAGTCATATTCTCTTTCCGCGCTTTATTTTATCTCATGTCTGGATGTTCATTTGTTTGGAATGTGGTTGGATGAGATGTGGCATGCCCCTTCCCGGTCCATAATTATTTATAATAACTATTATTCGAGGTGGCTAAAAGTCAACTCAGGTCCTTAGTAATATTTTAAGGAAATTCTCCACCTACTTATAATTTTAATTTAACTTATTATATATTATTTACATTTCACCCGTTCATTCAGTTCTATATTATTTGTATTTAACAACAACTATAACTGAATTTTATAAAATAAACATCTTCTAAACTATCTTTCAACCAATAATGCTCCTGGCTAGTAGTGTACATCCTAGAACCTGTCAAAATGCTGGAATCCAGAATTGGATTCCAGGAATGAATAAGATACAGTATTTGACAACTTTTTAAAGCAGAGAAATAATATAAGACGTTCAAGTAAAACAGTAACATACTGAATAAAGATATGAACAATAGTTTTCACATCCATTTACAACTACTATTTCAAATGCACCACCTTTTTTATTTTACTTACTTTTAACACCACTACTATGCATGTATATGCATTGACATCAACTGTAACACGACAAATTTATGTCCAACGTGTGTTACTTCAAGCTCGCAGCTTACTATTGGCTTCGTAGTCGCCATGGTACCATATTTTACAAGCTCGCAGCTTACGACCGACACTTTTATATGTATGGCATTTTGTAGTTATGCCTCCACCTCAACACCACATCACTAAACCATGCAACAATGATGCATGAATGTTTGCTTGAAGTTCAACACATCCCAATCAATATAGTGTAAGCGATTTTCAATGTTTAATGTTCTCAATTGTCCAATATAATATTGACATTAACATCTATCACTATTTTGGAATTAGGTAAATAGAATTCAACAATTACTTTATCAAGGAAACAACGTTCATAAGAGAATTAAGTGCATTTAAAGCATAAATCTCATGGCACAACTAAAATCCAACACATATTATTCTCATGCTTCTAATTAAAAGAAATAACAACTATTTAAATAAAAAGATACTTATCTTATTCACTCACCTGATTTTTGGGCAAAAGACAACTTGATTACCCTTTTGGGATTTCGGTTAGGCTCGAAGCAATTCCTAAAATAAGATTACAACATAATTTATTCAATAATTTATTCGACTTAATTTAAATAGATTTCCATTATGTCTTAAATTCCATTTCCTTTTTTCCTTTAAACTCATGGCGTATCTCTAATATACGTGATACACAGAACCCACTCTGTTATGCAACTTTTACACGCACTGCATACACTCACACACATCACACCGTTCACACACACTCTTCGCAACACATGTGCACACTATAGCATACACACACACACACACACTACTGAACTACATCCCCTCCCTCACATAGCGCACACACATACTCTGTTCGTACGCACCTACACTATTTATACACCTGCGTACACTGTTACACAGTCGCACATACACACACTTAACCACCGCCATACAACCACATAGCCACCATGACCCAACCACACATACGATTGCACAACACACAGTACTATACGTGCATAGATATAACTACAATGATATACATACGTACCGTACACAACTGCTCAACCAGATTCACCGCTCCTCCTTTTCCTCGATTGGAATTTCGATATGCTGCACGAACTATTGCCAATCACAGGACAACCGCATGCAATATTCGCGCATAGCAGAGTCACCGCTGCCTTCAACCACCGTTGCTCCCCACTGTGACGTCGTCGTTGTTCCTCTGACCGCCAAGCACCCCGTCACCTCTCTTCCTCCATCGTGCAACCAATCTCCACTGCTCGTCTCATTCGCATGCTCCTCCTCCTCTCTCCCTCGTGATTCTGGGTCTGATTTCTTTCTCCCCGATTTGGGGTTTGGATGATTCTCTCTCTCACCAATTGCGATTTTTGGTTTTTCACTTCTCTTCTGTGCAAGGGTAAAATGAGCTTACACTGCCCTCGCCTGTAAACGGTATCTTTTACGGTGGACTGGACGCTCTCTGCTAGCTTGCTCCGCTGTACCTAGACCTGTGCTCAAAGAAAACTGTCAGAAGACCTCCCGCCTCAAGCAGCCGGAAGGCTCTCCGATGGCTAAGTTAGTCCTTGGAGAAGGAGGAACTGTAAACTCAAAGCACAATGGGGATTCTGGGAGCAAAATAGCATGTACCTTTCTCAGGTGGATGAAGTGTTTCTTATATACCGGCCTTCCGGGTCCCCAGCTTCTCACTGGGAACGAGATACTTTCTTGGACTGTACGCTTGTCTTTTATTGGGCAGGGTGTGGGTCTGCCACACTCCCGACAAGACAGTACGTCTTTTAATGCTTCGGAGACAGGGAATGTCTAGGGCAAAGGATCCTGACACGCGTGCTGCCGCGCCGCCTTCTGGCGGGCTGACGCGTGTACTTCTTGTCTGCTTGCCTTCGTGCGCTGTATTACTAGGTGCCACACAGCGGCGTTACTGGGACACGTGTCCGGCTGTACCAGACCTGGTCCGGCACGCGTCGTACTGAAAAGAGTCTCTTTGTGCTGGGGAGGATCTTGCCGCGCTGGGACAGACCTCACCCGCGCACCGCTAGTTACTGGTGACGTGGCGGTTTGCACCCGCGCTGGAACAGGCTGTGCGGCTGTGAGCATTACACGTGGTGAATCTCGAAATACCCTACCACAATTGCCCCCTAGCTCTGGCTGCTTCAGCCGCACAGCGGAAGTAGGCTGAGCTCTGAGTCCTCAAAACGGTGTCGCTTTACTAACTGGATAGGACCAACCGTCAATCTCTGAAGAGGCGCCTCAATAAATGCGTAATTAATAGCTGGGTCCCATGCACACTGCTCGAGGCTGACAGACGACCGTTGGGAATGATCGTCCCACGCGTGCCGCCGCTTTGGGAAGTGTACAGGCGCGCACTATAAAAGCATGCCTTTGGAGGAATCCTAAAGTTTACCCGTTGTCTTCTCTGCGCACTTGAAACCCTAAACCTTCTGCAACTCCTTCCTCTGTTCTCTTCTCCTTCTTTTCGCGTAGGTCTCGTCCTTTGTTATGGGCATCTTCAGGTCCCTCGTCGACACTCCAGAAGGCCTTGAAACCTTCAGGGCCGAGTATGGAATACCCAACGATGTGTGGCTGGAGCTTGCTCCTCTCAACTACAATCGAGCGAACGCTGACTTAGCACAAACTCACACCGAGTCTAGATTTCATTATGCAATCGTACCCATTTCCCACGCTTCCCAAATTTCGCAAACGAACAAGAACTCTTCGGTACGAAAGCAACATATAGACGCGACAACAAGAAAAGAAGCCAAAACTTCTTACCATGATTCAACAATACCCAACCAAGAAACATTCCACGACGAAGCAAAATTTGAGACTTAGATAAGGTGTCTCAAAGGATACACAACTCAACCACGGAGTAAAGAACAACAACTATAACAACAAGCTCCAAAGGTACCGCAATAAAAAGAATAGAGACTTTCAACAAAAGGTCAAGACTATGGAACCATAAAAAATATTTTACAACAACTATCCAAAAAAGTAGGTTTCCTATCATCAATCTTGAAGTTCAAACAAATGGTTCACTTGATCATGATCAAATACAAAACAAGCCAAAACGGTGCACACAAAGAAAGAAAATTACAATCCCTACATAAAGTTTTCAACGGTGCTACCAAAAGCACAAAGAGTTTGACAAAGAAAGAAGCGCCTGACCACAACGGAAAACAAAACACAACTCGCTTGAAACTGGCACACGACTTCCAAATCCTTCCACTAACCAGCTACTGAGGACAATTCTTTCGCACATGGCCTGCTCCTCCACACATGAGACGGGTGACTAACGGATACTGTGCTCGAACATGACCCGGTTGACGGCACCTATGGCACACGATCTGAGAAACCACAACGACTCCTGGCTTTCGAGAAGAGGAGGATGAAGCAACATCCTTACGATTGCGCGACGACTTCGCGCGACTACCACCCTGCTTCTTACTAGCATTTCCTGACGAAGATGAACCTGAGCGGACTTGGAGATGAGGAGTTTTCTGCTTCGACACAGACTTTGCTCTAGCGAGACTAGCCTCCACTGCTGTAGCACTTTCCTGAATCGTTGCGGAGTTCTGATGTTGTGATGCCAACACGAAGGGACGAATAGAACTATGCAAGCCAAGCTCAAATCGCCTGCACTTGGAAGATTCCGAGAAGACCAAATCAAGAGCGAAGCGCGACAAGGAACAGAATTTACGAATATACTGCGAAATAGTTAGACCATCCTGAGTAAGCTGCTCAAATTGGACCCTCAATGCCTCTCGACAGGAATCAGGAAAGAACCTCTCATTGAACAATGTCTCGAACTGGTTCCAAGACATGTTCTCAAGAAGGGTAATTCCCGAGGACAAATCATTCTGCAACAAGGAATGCCACCAGACCTCGGCTTCGCCAACAAGAAGATAGGTAGCAAGAGGAATGCGGATGCTACTCCCAGAAAAACCCAACAAGTCAAGTTTCTGGCGAACCTCACTGAGCCAACATTCGGCATCCAAGGGGTCACCTTTGCCGTCGAACTGTGGAGGACTCAACTAAAGGAACTCCTTTAACAAACGCAGAATGTGACTTGAAGCCATCTAGTCACCTTGCACAAAAGGATTAACAAGAGTTAGCGAGCATAATAGGGCAGAAACGAGAAGGGAGAACATGCTTCACCAAGGAGTAGGAGAGAAATGTAACACAAGAGAACATGATTTCAATCTCAAATAGAAAAACAATTGCCATCAAGGATTCTACCTTTCGAAAGGACCACGAATCTCAATCCAAGAACCCACAAAAGTTTACCATTCTCGCAATCATAAGGATGGCAGGTGCCTGAACACACCCCCAGTGCCATGCGAAGTCTCACCTCACGGAACAATGATCCACACTCGGCAATTCAAAGGAACCAGGCCACCACGAAGGAGTAGTGCACCAAAGACCTCAAACAGGAGGATACACAAGACCATACGACAAACTCAAACTTATGCCTCAAAACAGGAAAACCGACAAGCCTCAAAGACATTATTCTTCCCGAGTCGAGATTTCCACTACACAGTCACAAGAGGAAATTCCGAAACTGAACGGGACTTACGAAATCACAAGACAACCAAGAATTTGTGCCTCAAAACGAAAGAGTCAACGAGTCTCAAGATCTAGTATCGTACCACAAATCAGACTTTGCTCTATAAAGCCACCAAGAAATCCTCAAATCAATCGAACAGCGGAAGCTACACCACAATTCTCAAGAGAGCTAGGTACTCAATCCTACAACTGATATCACACCTATAGTCTTAAGGGAAGGAACAACACTCATCTCCCAACAAGTCAAGGGAACTCAACAACTCAAACAGGAGTCGAAACAACACAAGCGACTCTAAGGAGGCAAACCTAAGGTAAATGGTACTCCAAGGCACACGAGAATGGTCATATCAATCGTAATGAATCTAGGAACCCATGGAGACTAGGTGTCTCCCCACGGTCCGAAGGTATTCAAACTGAAAGCTCTGATACCAACTGTAACACCCCGTGTTTTTAAGTAAAACATTTCCAACATAAATTTTTTTTTGAAATAAAGTCAACACGAACAATGGGGAGTTAATAGTTACTATACAACAGCATTGCAGTTGAAGTTCTCATTACATTAAACTTGATACAATGTACAAAACTGAAAGAGTATAAGAAGGAAAGTACAACTGAACTACTCGCTACAAACTGTAAAGAAAACACAACTACAACAGTGTTACAACCTGAAGCCTGAAAAGAAGTACAACAGCACAAAGAGAGCCAAGGCCGCAGCTCCCAAGGAACCAGCTGCTAGCACAAGCTCCAAGCCAACCCCTGCAAGAGAAATCCTGCAGTACAAGCCTGGAAAAGAGAAAGAAAGGAGGGTCTGAGCAAACACAGCTCAGTGACGGTAACAACTAAAGACTACAAAGCATGCACGAGCGCATGCGAACCTAAGTCGAACAAACCAAAGATAAAACAAGGCTAACAACAAGGTACAACACATCCACACCCTTCCGCAAGTGAAGTGAGGCTAGGAGTATCTCCCAAGTCAACGAATAGAGGGTCACCCAAACCACGCTCGACACACAAGGGACCAAGTCGTACCACCTCACCAACTCTTAGCCGATACCACAACCCAGACCAAGTAACCACATCCCGATCTCTCGAGGAGGAATCCAACAACCGTAAGCACACACCTCCTCACATCACTTAAGGGAACCATTTGTATCAAGGCCAACACCCCAAACCACGAACCAACGAATCCCGACAAAACACAATGGAACCTCGACAACTCTGCCTATTCCACTTCCTTTGATAAGTACATAACTGTGGTGACTGATAATTCGGAGGGTACTGCGGGTCCTTCGGGTAATGATCGGACGACTGGGAACGGGTGCTTCTGCTGAGAGCTTCGGATACCTATAAGAGAAGAGGGTCAACCTGCTTGGCTCCTGCAACCACAAAGGTTAGTGCCCACCCGTCGGCAGCGACCGAGAGGGGCCTCCGATGGCTAAGTCAGCGACAGTTGGAGAGAGAAACTGTAAGCTGAAAATGAGAGTCGGAGAGATACCAAAAATGCGATCGATCGATCCCGTGAACAGTGTTTTCACGGGATATTTATAGGGGTCCTGACTTGGGCGCCAAGATGCAAGCGTGTGAAGCACACGGGCGGGAGGCCAGGTGCTGACGTCAGCCCTACAGTGCTGTTGGGCCGCTGAACCGACCCGAGCCACGTCAGCAGTTGTACGGCCGACCCAAGTGCCACCTGCCGGAGGTCATTGTTCCCTGCTGCTGCCGATGGTGGACCCCTTCGGCATTGGACCGTCCGTCGGTGGAAGTTGTCTCCTCTCCCAGTGGGGAATGGGGACGCTGGACTTCCTTGACGCCCGGATATGAATACCGAAGGTTGAAGGAAACCGCATGGCCGGACCGACCTGGCTCCTTCTGGTGTCCGTTGAGACTGCTTAGGATGTCGAACACAGGATGATCCGTCAGATCTGTCCGACAGCAGTGTATGTCCGGAGGTCCGTGAGGCCGACGGCCTTGGATTGCTCCGTGAGATGTGTGTTGGATCCGGTTGTTGGGTTGATCCGGATAGCTGGGAGTCCGACCCAAGATGTTTGGGGTCCGGCTACCACAATAGCCCCTCAATTCTTTTCAACTTGTTGGAAGGGATTGAAGTAAAACGCCGGACGCTGATAGGTTCGTTGGGCCGGACACCGAATGGTGATGCCGATTGCCTAGATGACCCGGAAGCTTCCATGTCTGGCGTTGGTTGCACGCGCGCTGTCCGGCGCGTCGTTGGGTCGTAATGATTATGTTTTTAGCCGCCGTTTTTGGACTTCCACATGTCAGTCTGTGATTGGTCGGAGGAGGCGGTCGCGCTGATTGGACGACTCTTCGAGGTCCGTGAAAGGCAGGCTGTCCCCAGCCCTCGCCTATAAATAGGGAGGCTGGGGAGTTGGTAAGATCATCGCTTCCAAATATTTTGCTCTCCGACGCTTGACTCAGACGGCTGCTTAGCTTCCGGAACTTCAGACTTCAGGGTTCCTTCGCTTATCTTCTCTTCAGGTACTGTCCGGATCCCAGTAGTTATGCATTTCCTTTCATTTAGCAAGACAGTCTCCTGCCTGATCAGTGGGAGATTCGTCAGTCCGACTGCCTGTCTGCCGGACGGTCATCCCTCTCGCCGACTGGGTCCTAGAACTTTTGGCAGAGGGTAGGTAGAGTCGGCGCAAGCCCCAAGTATGGGGATTTATCGCCCTCTAACTATCGTTTTGGTTGTCCGGCAGGACGTGAGCAGAAGATGTCGGACTCAGACGACACACGATCCGACAGCGACGTGGAAAGATACTATAGCGACGAGTCTGATGCTGAATCGTCGGAACGTGAGGCTACACCCGATGGAATTGCTGAGTCGGCTAGCCCCATAGCTGTTGTTATTCCTCCGGCGGCTCCTGTTGAAGCTGAGGAGGTCGTCGGAGAGGAGGATCCTGAGGCAGCTGAAGCAGAGGAACCGGAGGCCGCTGGGCCGTCCGGTAGGCGCATCTGCCCGTACCTGGATTACACGAGCACCGGCGCCCAGCTGTCGGATAACTTCAGGGAAAGGTTTGCCATCCCGGATGATGTTAACCTGGAGTTGCTGTGTGAGCCGGAAGAGGTTCCATATGGTGATGACTATGTCACCATCCCTTTGATGGCGATCACGGAGGGTGGCCTCCGGTTTCCCGTCGACGATTTCATCAGAGACCTCCTGCGGGCATATGGGCTTTCACCATCCCAACTCTCCGGGAACGCGTACAGGGTAGTCGGCTGCATAAGGGAGCTGTGCCGGACCCAGGGACTTATCTTCGGCCTGGCCGATCTCTTCGGCATCTTTACCCTCTCCCAGAATAAAAAGAAGGAGAGGTACTTTTTGAGCGCTCGGCCCAGATGTGGGGACCTGTTCACCCGGCTTCCGGATTCCGATAAGTCGGTCGACATTTATGTTATTATGACCGGAGGGTACAACAATCCGGTTGACGGTAGCATGCCCATACCGACCGCCAAGGGGTCACCTGGTAAGCTTTGTTAGAGTTTTTCTTAATCAATTTGCTTGCTGCTTTGCTCTGTCGACTGATTCAGTTTCTTTTTCTGTTTGCAACTCTTTCCAAGGTCACGCTTCGGTTGAAGAACCGATCGGAGCCTGATCACATTGCTGCCCTTCGGAAGTTTCCTCACCGAGACGTACCCCGCGTCTTGGGATACAAGCCGACGTACTTTTCTTTTTTGGAAGACAAGAGGAAGAGGACATCCCGCCGGATCGCAGCCGCAAAACCCTCATCTTCAAGGATGCCGATCAGAAAGGGCTTCGAGGAGGCCGACATCTCCTTTGCTGGCGATTACGTGAAGAAGAAGAGGAAGCTGACGAAGGAGGGAGAAGATGCCGAGGGGGCCTCACATGCTGCTGATCTTTCTGTGCAGGAGGTGGCCAGAGACATTCCTCAGACTCCTCTGGTGGTGTCCGGGATGCAGCTGACGGAGGCGGTTGCCGGAGAGATGATCCAGCTGACTCAGTAGACCCCCCGGCGCAATATCCGGATGACCACTCACACTGTTGGTGACCGGGGAAAGAGGCCGGCTGTTGATGATTCTTGGCGGCCACAGCTGACTTGGTCTAACGACACTCCTGTTCTGGCTTCCGAAGGGGTGGTTGACCACCATGAGCTGGGGGAGAGGTATGCCCGGCTCCTCGCATCGCCCGACAATCTAGCCCCTCTGCCGGATGGTTATAAAGACAGGATGGAGAGGGGCTTCTCCAGCCTTGTTGAGGTAATTTCTCATGTTCGTCTTTTGATCCGGCGCCCTGCACTTGTACAGTTTTTGCAGTTTTTGATTGAATGACTTTTTTTGTAGGGTGTGGCCTGTCTGGCCACCGTCCACGAGAAGTACATGCTCATGGCGTCCGAGAGGATCCGGCTGCGGGAGGAGCGGGCAACCAAAGATGCTGAGAATGTGGCCTTGAAGAAGGCGCTGGAAGAGGCCGACAAAAAGGCAGCCGGATAGGAGAAGAGGCTCCAGGACCGGAAACGTTCACACAAGAAAGAAGTGGACGAGCTAATCAAGAAGGGAGAGCAGTCGGCCAAGGCGGCTGAGGAGTCCGGATACAGGTCCGGACTACATGACGTTCGGGAGACCTTCTCGCAGAGGTGTCGGGAGCAGGTTGAGGCCCATCACGGGTACAACTATACTCCCGGGTATCAGAAGGGTCATCTCGATGGGTACAACTTAGCGCTGGCGACAGCTCATGTACCGGAGGCCCATTCTGCCCGGAAGTATGGCGGGTGCCTGCCGGTGGCCCTCATCCCGATAGAGGACACCTTTCCGGAGGAAGAAGAAGGAGAAGAAGAAGCAGCGGTCGCCAGGGAGGGAGATCAGCCATGATGAAACTGAGCTTCTTTTTCCATTTCTTCGTTTTGAAAAAATTTTTTGTAGCCTCCGGAAGCCGGACTGTAATCTCCTCTTGTTTGCTTAATGAAATGTGTGAACGTTTCTTCTTTGTTTGCTTGGTTTGTAAAAATTGTTTTGAAATTTGCAAACAGTTGTCCTCTGGATTAGTCGAGGGTTTTTTCGATTCCCTCAAGTGATCCGGATCTCTTGTCCAGTGGGTCGGGGCCAAAAGGAGCCTGGCAGATGACTGCCGGAGGCTTGGCCATTGTAGCGAAAATCCTTGACCGGAGGCCGGTGCAGACG
>NMUG010001763.1:0-17175 GCA_002855965.1 Monotropa hypopitys | reverse complement strand
GTGGCGTCCGGTTATTCTAAATTCAATCTTTTCCAAAACTTTGGGAAAGATTGAGGGGCTATTGTGGTGACCGGACTCATGACCTGAGGAGAAACTAACCACAGAACACCTGCGAGTCGGTCCGGACCGAAGGGTCCCTCAACGTGCCTGACAGTCGGCATCCGGACCCTACCCTTCGGCAAACCTATATGCCACTGACAATTTATCATCGAACGGACTGGACCATCCGGAGGGCTACCCTCCTGTCTCTGTCGTGGGGAACTCACCACAGTACCCCGTCCGTACGACTTAGCCCGATCCACCAACCGTCCAGGCCCACCATGAGGCTCGTGACGTACGATCCATTTACCATTCGTGAGCCACAAGCTAACATTTCCCTATAAATACCCCATATGGGTAATGTTCACGGGAGGAGAGCCAATTTCTGCTCCCCGACCGCTGACAGTCCGGCCTCCTCCGTTTATGCTTTAACCTTTTCTCTAAACGATCCTAACTTAAGCATCGGAGGCCCCGTTGGTTAAAACACGACCGGCGGGCACTCACCTTTGTGTTGCAGGAGCCAAGCAGGAGGATCCCGTTTACTTGTTTGCGGGGACCACTCCAACCTCCGGTCAAAGCCGACTCCCAGTGTCCGAAGGCCTAGCAGTCCCAGAGAAACCTCCGGCAGAAACAGGTCCCCACAATACTATTTTATTCAATCCCAGAAGATCCAATTATAAACTGTGTTCTCTCACTATGTATGAAATTCTCAAACACACTAAACATAATTGATAATTTGAAACTCAATCAAAAACATTATGAGAAATCAATGTTTTGCACACACCCAGAAGATCAAATAGTAAACTGTGTTCTCTCACTAAGCATGAAATTCTCAAACCCAGTAAACATAATTGAGACTTTGAAACTCAATCAAAAACATTATGAATCAGAAATCAATGTTTTGCACACACCCAGAAAAACTATCAACCTAACTGTTTGTAAATTGTATTTTCCAGAAGATGTTTAAAAGCCAACTCCCTTACTGATGCAATCTAGACTCTACCTTAGTCAAATTCAAAATTGTAAAATCGATGAATAGACCAACAACAAACACCACCAGTGGTGTTTTTCAAAACCCAGAAAAATTAGAAGACTAAAATTGAAACCACATGAGAAAGCCAGAATCACTAAATCAAAAAACAAAAAACGCCTCACTTTGATCTTACCTTTTGATCTCTGCAATTTTAACAAACCCAAAAATTTGAAAACTCAAACCTATGAAATATTGTGTGAGGGAAATTCAAGAAAATGAAATTCCTAACCAAAACTCATGAATCGATCAAAAACGAAATTGAAACTTAGATGTGGCTGTGAGTTTTTGTAAAACCAGAAATTGGAAATTGTCTCTGTCTCATGATGTTCCTCATCCCCCTACGTCTGACTCCTTCCTCACCTCTACTCTCCCTCACTGTCGTGCTACATGGTCGATTACAAGTAGACCAAAAAACGAAAACCCAAAAAAAAATACTTCGTTCATCTCCCTCCTTTTTCATTCGGCAAATCGTATATATATATTTGCACGATCTAAAAAACGATTTTGAAATTGAAAGCTCACCGAAATTAGGAACCCACGAAATCAATTTGAAAATTGATTTGATGCAAACCTCTGAAAATCGATTTGATTTGTAAACCCGGATTTTGAAATCGAATAATTTTTGGAAACCCATGAAATAGAATTCGCCATAATCGATCGAGAAAGATTTTTGGAAATCAGAATCATATATGAGAGATTGATTTTGGAAACAAATCTTAGGATACGACTTTTTTTGGAACCCTGGATATGAAATCACCAATCAATGAGGAAGAGAGAGTCCGTACCTACTGAAATGGTTTTGTAAAAGAGATTCATTTGTAAGCAATTTGAAAAAAAATTCCAAATAAATCGCCTCTATGTGAGAGAGAATATTGGAAACCGAAATTTTAGTAAACTTGTTCATAGACCTAGGGACACAGACAGAATACACAGAATCAGTCACAGATGACTACGTGGCTGGTTCTGATTGGTTACTGTTTTTTTACAGTTTTAACAGTGACCAATCAGAACCAGCCACGTAGCCATCTGTGACTGGTTCTGTACCTTGTGTCTGTGTCCAAAGAATTTTCCCCCTTCGTGAGAGAAGGAGAAATAGAATGTTCCCTCTTACACTATTTAAGGAAATCACATTTCGCTTGAGCTAAAAGAATTTTGCTTGAGCGAAATTGTACTCTTCGCTTAAGCAAATTGAATTTCGCTTGAGCGAGTTGATTTTTGCTGGAGCGACATTTAAAGTTTCGCTTGAGCAAATTTTAATGTTCGCTTGAGCGACCTTTGAGTTTCGCTTGAGCGACTTACCTTCTTTAAAAATTATTGTGGCTTCTGGACTTCGTGTTGAAATGTCTTCGTCAATCCCGAATATTTGCTTAACACCCAATGACACAAAATAAGGAAAATAAAAAATATTACATGACCGCTTTTTCCTTCCACTGCATAATATGTCATTAGTTGAACGTCGGTCCTTGCCACAAGCCAGTTATGCAGAAGAGGAGACGCTTAGCCGCACAGCACTCAGATGCAGTTATCGAAGAAGTTGACCAGCTCATTCAGGCCAGTGCCATTAGGGAGGTCTACTATCCAGAGTGGCTCTCCAACATAGTTATCGTAATGAAGAAGAATGGGACCTGGAGAGTCTGTGTTGACTTCACAAGCCTGACTAAGGCTTGCCCCAAGGACAACTTCTACATACCCAAAATTGACCAGCTGGTAGATTCTACTGCGGGATACAAACGGATGAGCTTTCTAGATGCGTACAGAGCCTAACATCAGATTGCAATGTATGAGCCCGATCAGGATAAGACATCCTTTATCACACCATTGGGGGTGTATTTTTACAAAGTCATGCCTTTCGGCCTACGAAATGCCAGGGCAACATATCAGAGACTGGCAACACTCATGTTCAAGGATTTGCTGGACAAGGGTATGGAGGTCTATATCGATGACATGGTGGTCAAGTCCAAGGAGACGGACTCCCACTTGGTTGACCTTTTCCATACTTTCCAAATACTCAAAGAGTTCAAGCTGAGGCTAACTACCTCCAAATATGCTTTCGGGGTAAGTTTTGGTAAATTCCTTGGGCACTTGGTAACACAGAGGGACATAGAGGCCAATCCCGATCATATTGTTGTGTTGTAGAACTTCCAAAGTCTGAGAAGGACTAAGGAGGTGCAGCGGCTAACTGAGATGGTTGTCGCGCTCAACCATTTTATTAGTCATTCATCAGACATGTACAGACCCTTCTTCCAGCTATTGAGGAAGAGAATATATTACACTTGGGGGCAGATTGTGAGAAGGCCTTCCAGGACTTGAATAAGTACTTAGCCGCATCACCACTGATCGCCACACGAAAACTAGAGGATGTATTGATCGCCTACCTGGCAGTTTCAGAGCATGCGGTGAGTGTCGTATTGATAAAGCAAGAGGAAGGACAACAGAAGCCAGTGTACTACATCAGCAAGATATTACTAGATGTAGAGACAAGATATCTTCCTTTGGAGAAACTAATCTTGGCACTTTTCATGACTTCCAAGAAGCTACAGCACTACTTCCTGGCTCATACCATTAAAGTGTCGACCATCTATCCCATCAGATTCGTCCTGCGAAAGGCAGATCTGTCAGGAAGGGTGGCAGCTTTGTTCGTTGAGCTAGGGGAGTACGATATCAAGTATGTCCCCTACACTGTGGTGAAGGGTCAGGTACTTGCAGATTTTGTGGCAGAGTTCTCACATGGACCCGCACGGACACCCCACACGCAGCCAAAAGATGAACATGTCACTCTCATTCATCCCGCATTACCAGACATTGATGAACTGCACATATAAGCATAGTGGAAGATTTTTGTGGATGGATCAGCGTGCAACAAGGGATCAGGAATGGGCATAGTATTGTTCTCACTAGAAGGACTGGCTCTAGAGCAGTCAGTCCTCTTATGTTTCAAATCCTCCAACAACGAGGCAGAATAAGAAGCAATAATCACTGGGCTAAAAGTGCAAGAAGATGCGGGGCTGAAGACCTGCTAATCCACTGCGACAACCAGCTTATTGTCAACCATCTATTTGGAGAATATGCAACCAAGGATGAGAGGATGACAACATATGCATAAATATCCAGGAAGCTCCTCCAACAGTTCAAGAAGACCGTAAAGGTGCAGATCAGCTCCCAGCAAACTAGCCATGCAGATGCTTTGGCTTGTCTTGTCTCATCTGTATCATCAGAGCTCCGCCGTACAGTAAGCGTCGATTCTCTATCCCAGTCGAGCATCGAAATGAAGAACTCATATGAGACTTTTGATTTGGATATAGGTCCGAGATAGATGGACCCAATCGTCGCTTACCTAGCACGGGATGAACTCCCCGCAGACAAAAAAATGCACAAAATTAGAATCAAGACGGCAAAGTATTGGCTCTCATCAGATAAGATCATTTACAAGAAATCTTTCACGAGACCGTACTTGCATTGCATGCATCCTGACCTTGTTCAATGATTTCTCTACAAAATCTACGAGGGGGTGTGCGGCAGCCATAATGGTGTCTCTCAAGAATATTGATGGTCGTACATGCAAGAAGATGCCAAGGTCTACATTAGTAATTGTGAGAAATGCCAAAAAAATTCTCCTATCATTCATGCTCCATCAATGGACCTGGATTCTCTCATGAGTCCATGGCCCTTTGCTCAGTGGGGTATAGACATCGCGGGGCCAATGCCAAAGTCCAAAGAAATGAAGAAGTATCTACTTGTGGCGATGGACTACTTCACCAAGTGGATTGAAGCAAAGTCATTGGCCAAGATCACTGAGCGCAATACGGAGCAGTTCATCTGGAAGAACATCATCACCAGATTTAGAATTCCATACGAAATTGTATCAGACAATAGGACGCAATTTCAAGATACGTTCAAGAATTTCTGCTCCATGTACAAGATCAAAAACTTCTATGTTTCAGTCAGCTACCCGTAGTGCAATGGGCAGGCTGAAGCATCCAATAAGATAATTCTAGATGACATTAAGAAGAGGTTGGACAAGGCCAAGGGCATATGAGTTGACGAGCTATCGCTATTCCTCTAAGCCTACCACACAATGCCTAGGAGGTCCGTCGGTGAAACGCCTTTCTCCCTAGCCTACAGTACAAAAGTAGTTATCCCACTAGAGGTTGGTATCCCCACCATCCGTACAGATCTGGTGGAGCAAGGGGGAAATGACAATGCTCTAGACGTACAACTGGATCTAGAAGAAGATAAGAGGGAAAGGGCACTTGTTAGACTATCCTCTTACCAAGAACAACTTGCCAAGTTCTATAACAGAAAAGATCACCCGAGGGAATTTGGAGTTAGAGACTTGGTCTTGAGGAAGGTCCTTGGCAACACCAAAGATCCAGCAGATGGGAATCTTGGCCTGAACTGGGAAGGGCCCTACAAAGTGATTGGGAAGGCAGGACAGGGGGCATATCAAGATCCTGCACACCTTGAATGTCTCCAACCTCAAGAAAATTTTTCATTAAAAGTTGTAATAGCCACAATGTATCACCAAGTTACTTTTCAATGAAAATCCAAACTCTTCAGTCCATTCTCCTCTGATCGGCGGCAAACAAAGAGTAAGGAAGCAGACGCCCAGAAAGCCTTCACTTTATTACTAGGGCAATGGTCCTGAGTAGAGGATAGTTGTCCCGAGATCAGAACCTTACAGGGGACCAGAACTCCCAAGTGATTGATCTTGAAACTAGAACAGGTCAATGGTACTGAGCATAGAATGCTTAGGCTATTTGTTCCTAAGGCCAGAACCTTACAGGGGACCAGAAATCCCAAGGGACTGATCTCGAAATCAGAACATGTCAATGGTCCCGAGCAGAGAATGCTTAGGATAATTATTCCTGAGGTCAGAACCTTATAGGGGACCAGAAATCCCAAGGGAACGATCTAAAAACCATATCAGATCAATGATCCTGAGCAGAATGTTTTGGATAATTGGTCCATAGGTTGGAACCTTATAGGAGACTAGAAATCCCAAGGAATTGATTTAAAATGGGCAAGAAACCCGAGGGTTGCGCAGAGGTCCTTAGCCGATGATGCCATCTTATAAGGGACAAGAAGTCCTAAGATGACCCAAGGCTTAAAACAGAATGAGAATGCAGGCTCCTCAATGCAGCTCAACAGGGATAGGTCCTTAAGGTAATAAATGTTCCAAAGTCACCTATCACAGTGCAGATCAGCAGGGAAGTTCCTTAAGGGAACAAATGTTCCAAGGACACTCGTGTTTACAAAAAAAGAAAAGGTTAACTAGCGCAGAAAGAAAGTCAGGCAAAGGAAGCATAAGTCATAATAAAAGGAAGGAAATTGTATTACAAAGGAAAGTCATTGGTACATAGAAATAAGCATGAAAAAGATAAGTACAAGCCAATAAAATAAAAGTAGAAAGAAAATAGTTCAAAGAAAAAAGAAAGGAAAAATTCAGGGAGAAGGCAGCTCCACAACTCCTTCTTCAGTAGGAGCCTTTTCCACAACTACTACAGTTGTAGTGTCTGGGAGGGCAACTTTGGAAGGGGGAGCATCAGAAACAGCAACAGAAGCTTCTGTAGTAGAGCTGCTCGGGACATCTTCTGGGAGGGTGAGGCCAGTCACCACGGATGAGGCCTTTCTCAGCAAAGGGTCTCCATGCGTAAGGGAGAATCCATCGTAATGCCACAGGCATCCATGGCAACCTGCCACATCTCGGTGAAGATAAAGTCCCTCATTTCCGGGAGATGCTCTAGGAACTACCTTTCGTAGTTGGCATTGGTTGCTTCGGCCCCCTTGTTGTAAGCTCTGGTGTATGAATCGAGAACAGTCCTCTGTGCTTTCTCCAACTCAATCTTCCTCGCCTTCAGATCGGTATTGAGGTAGGTCCTCTCAGCATCAAAAGCCTTGGTCTTGCTCTTGACCTCAACACAGGCATCAACTATACCTTTCAACCTCCGCTCCTCAGATTTAGCCAGGATAGCTCCCAACCTCTTGACCTCATCTTGTGCAATTCCCAGGGCCTTCTAGGCATCATTATGTTTCTGGGCCATGGTTGTTAGCCTTTCAGTATTCGTCTTGACGATTTCCATGGCATTCTTCAGCTTCTCCACGTCCGACATGTTCGCTCTGGAGTAAGCCCATCCGTGTATCAAGCTCAACAGAGCACTGCACAACCTGTTCGAAAATAGAAAGCCAACATAGAAACATAAATGAAAAGATGGATGTAGATCATTGATCGAATGTCTTACCTTCAAGGCATATATCAACAATCGGCAGGACAAGTCTTTGGTTGAGCATTTTTCTTCCTCGGCAGCATCGATGGGGAGCATCACTGCACAAGCTAGTCTGCGCGCAGTGAGTCTAACGAGGATCATGTCCCCTTTCTTAATAGTACTCCCATCCTCTTGCAACAGGACGGGATCCCACACATTGCCAAAGTTGTTTCCTTCAGTAACTGTCCTCTTGGACTAGCCAATGGGCTCTCCCTTCCTCAGCCTCTTCAGGACAGGGAGCTCTTCAGGCAGATCGGCAGCCTATGACGAGTATGGGGACCCTGATCAGTTGCCTTTGAGATCTCCTGGGGAGGTGGTGGGAGAGTTTCGCTGGGCAGAGGTGGAAGAGGTACCTTTGAGGTCTCCCGTCTTGGTGGAGTGGGAGATCGGCCTCCCATACTTTTCTTCTGCAAATCGACGAGTATGAGGCCTTTCTCAGCAAAGGGTCTCCATGCGTAAGGGAGAATCCATCGTAATGCCACAGGCATCCATGGCAACCTGCCACATCTCGGTGAAGATAAAGTCCCTCATTTCCGGGAGATGCTCTAGGAACTACCTTTCGTAGTTGGCATTGGTTGCTTCGGCCCCCTTGTTGTAAGCTATGGTGTATGAATCGAGAGCAGTCCTCTGTGCTTTCTCCAACTCAATCTTCCTCACCTTCAGCTCGGTATTGAGGTAGGTCCTCTCAGCATCAAAAGCCTTGGTCTTGCTCTTGACCTCAACACAGGCATCAACTATACCTTTCAACCTGCGCTCCTCAGATTTGGCCAGGATAGCTCCCAACCTCTTGACCTCATCTTGTGCAATTCCCAGGGCCTTCTAGGCATCATTATGTTTCTGGGCCATGGTTGTTAGCCTTACAGTATTCGTCTTGACGATTTCCATGGCATTCTTCAGCTTCTCCACGTCCGACATGTTCGCTCTGGAGTAAGCCCATCCGTGTATCAAGCTCAACAGAGCACTGCACAACCTGTTCGAAAATAGAAAGCCAACATAGAAACATAAATGAAAAGATGGATGTAGATGATTGATCGAATGTCTTACCTTCAAGGCATATATCAACAATGAGCATTTTTCTTCCTCGGCAGCATCGATGGGGAGCATCACTGCACAAGCCAGTCTGCGCGCAGTGAGTCTAACGAGGATCATGTCCCCTTTCTTAACAGTACTCCCATCCTCTTGCAACAGGACGGGATCCCACACATTGCCAAAGTTGTTTCCTTCAGTAACTGTCCCCTTGGACTAGCCAATGGGCTCTCCCTTCCTCAGCCTCTTCAGGACAGGGAGCTCTTCAGGCAGATCGGCAGCCCTATGACGAGTGTGGGGACCCTGATCAGTTGCCTTTGAGATCTCCTGGGGAGGTGGTGGGAGAGTTTCGCTGGGCAGAGGTGGAAGAGGTACCTTTGAGGTCTCCCGTCTTGGTGGAGTGGGAGATCGGCCTCCCATACTTTTCTTCTGCAAATCGACGAGTATGAAGGTGGACATGCCTTCTCTTGAGTCTTTGTCCCAGGACCGTAGATCAGAAAATATGCGAGAGGTCCTTGGAGGGTCTCGGGATGATGGTTCAGCAGCATCAAGGTCAACAGGTGAAGGCAGAGTTTCCCATTGTTCAACTTCTTCGAGAACATCTTCCTCTTCGAGGTCGATTATGGGAGGTTCAGCTACAATCACCCCCTGATCTTTAGTCGGGGTACGAACATGGATAGCTAGTGTGACAGGAGCTACGTCTAGATCGATAGCCAGATGTTGTGCACCGCGGTAGCCTTTATAGTGTAGGATGTACCCCAAGAGTCTCTCAATGGATCTGTCGATCAACTTCCCGTCTAGGCCAACAAAGTCGATCGCCTTTCCGATATCTTTCTTCTTTACAAACTTGTCGTTAAGAGAGTTCCTATTCACGTGAGGGTTTGCATCAACAAAGAAACACAAAGTCAGAATCAACTAAGAAATATAAGCAGTAAGAAGAGTGTAAGGAAAAGGCAATAAGGGATACAGACGAGGAGCCCCGTCTGCACGAGGAACTGGATTCTCTCTCTTTGAGCTGAGAGTGAACTCTCAATTCTCGATCACGATAAGTTAGTTGTTGTCCTACCCCCTAGTGGAGTCAGGGAGACACAAGACCAATTTGCCCCGGTTGACCTGAACCTTCAGGTACCATACACCATCCCGGGTATGGTTGAATGTGTAATGGTACAATATTTCCCAGATGCTTATTCTTGACCCGGTTATCAGGTTCAAGACAGCAACGTCCATCATAGTCCGGACTGTGTTGGCCGCCATTTGCATCAAAGTGAGATTCATATATCACAAGAAGTGGTGCAGAAGAGGGTGCAGAGTAAATTACCTCCACGATGAGGATTACTGGGATATGTAGAGTGTTGTTGTCAGCCCTACTCCTAGAATAGTTCCTAGGGGCAAGACTGATGACAACGTCCTCTGGTATCTCGTATTCCTCCCGGAAGGCCTTGATCTTTTTAGGGGTGTCAACCAAAGATTGAAAGAAGTCTATGTCTGCGTACGAAGAAGAAGAATTACTCAGAAAGGGCAAGAAGAAAGAGCAACTGCATGAGGACTAGGGTTTGCAGAAAGCCAGAGGTGAGGAGGAGTCGAGAAGAAGAAGGGTAGAGATTTAAATGCCATCCCTACGCTTTTATCGAAGGGACAACATGCATGGAAAGTCACTTTCAATGATCCACGTCTGTCTAAAAAGGAGTGCTTGGGCCCCAGTGCATTAATTGCACAATTAGTGAGGCATCTCTTCAAAAAATGGTGACAAGCCTTATTCGATAAGTGTAACAACAGTATTTTGGGTGTTGAGAGAGCTCTACCCACTCCCAATGTATGGCTGAAGTTTCCATAGCTAGGGGCAATTGTGGTGGGGTAAATCCAGATTGGCCACCTGTCAAGGGCATATCCGCATTTTCCCAGACACAAACGGTAGCACGACACCAGTTTTCTACATCATCAGCAATCTTGCACTGCAGATTAGGTCAGCCCTGTATGGTATGACATCCAGTCAGTGCGGGGACCACTTATCCAGGACGACAAGTGCTATATCTCAACTGATGTAGCCAGCCACGTGTACAATAACAATCTACACTACAGATTAGGTCAGTCCTGTATGGACGATATCCTAGTAGTCAGACAGTAAGCCATTCAGGCATGCACATGACAGATCATGACGGATACAGTTGATCACTTGTCCTACCCAATGCCTCCGTTGTGCGTATCAAGGTTGGACTATTGGACTAGTCACATAGAGCAGCATGTCCCGGATCAAGTATGATACAGCTGGACACGTATACAAGCGGTACGCGCTGTGCAAATTAGGTTGGCCATGTGCGGGTGACATCCACCAGCGTGGCACCCAGTAATACAGTATGGGAAAAGGTGGCAGACAGCGTGTACATATGTCAGTCAACTGGTGGACGGTGGATGGCACGCGTGTCAGACCCACTATTCCCGAAGGAATATTCAGAGTTCCCAAAACAGTAAAAAGGCATGCCAATATTCTCTTTTGTCGGAAAATGTGGCTAGACAACAGTCAGAGGCAACTGAATCAAGGAAAAGGGACGAGGAGTCCCATGCGGACCTCGATTTCCAGCGAGAAGTTGGAAACCCGGAAGGTAAGTATATAAGCAGGAGATCAGCCACCGATGAACGGTACATGCCATTTTGCTCTCAGAACTTTCCTTGTGCTTACTCTCAGCTTCTTCGTTTCAAGACTAACTTAGTCATCGGAGAGCTTTCCGATCGCTAGAGGCGGGAGGTCCTCTAACAGTTTTCTGTAAGTGCAGGCCCAAGAAATAGTAGGAGCAATCTAGTAGGGAGTCCAAATAAGCAAGATAATCTAGTCAAAAGGTGTTTACGGGCGAGGCCAGTACAGGAGTATTTTATCATCGCACAATAATATTCCAACTACAAGCCGTGGAATGAGGCTACCTAAGACTCTAACGTACTAGTCGTGGAGTGGGCTCAAATCAGTGTCTCAACATGGCTATATCGTAGAAAAATCCTTCCTTTCTCTTTGATTTTCAAAACAATCTCTTTGATTTTATCTCCTCATTTATTTTCAAAAAATAAATTATTCCGACTCTTCTCTGAAATCAATAAAACTCATAGTTTCTTTCTTATTTATAAACTCTTTCCTTCTCCTATCACATTTCTTTTTTTATTCCAATATCTGATTTAATTACCATGAATTATTTTTAATTACCTAATAAAAATTGCTCCTTTATTATTTATTTATAAATCACATAATTTATATTTAAACTCTTTTTCTGATTTTAATTCCTCTTTTATAAAAACCACTCCGCTCGTTCTTTAAAATCAACATGTTCATATTTTCTCTCATTTCCAATTAGTTTTCACATACTTAATCCATAACATCTTTTTAAATCCAAAATCTTTTTTCTTAACTCAACACATTTTATACATAAATATAACAACTCAAATATATATACTCATATTTATAAGGTTCCAAGTACTCCCCTGACAGAATATACAGGATGCCCCAAGTTGCTGATCTTCCTATGCCACTGGCATTCAAACAGACTCCCCAAACCTAGCCATAACCAATAAATCTATATAAGAAAACTAGCTCACAAATAGACTCTATCAATGAAATTCTAGATATGCATGCATGAATATTCACAACTCTATTATTTTTGGCAATATTATTTTTTATTTGAATAATAATATCTTCTTGTCGATTTAATTTGATTTCAATGCCATTTTATTCCTAAATTCGCTAATAATTATAATTCAATAAAAAAACATCGATATGGAAATCGTATTATTTTCAATTAATTTTCAACATTCATCGTCCATTCCCCGAGCCTCCAAAAATCAGCCCGAACATTACCCTCAAAATAGTGAGTTGGCTCGGTTTCCCTTAACGAGTAGGGTTGCGGTCAAATGCGAATTACGATCCAATGACTACTCCGAATTGCGTAATTTGTTATATATAAACTACTAAGACAATTAGCAACACAACCCTATAATTTTATTTACAAAACTATTTAGTTTCACAATATTGTTTCTATTTTTATAAAATTTTCGAACAGCGAATCACCCGAACCACCTTGCGTTTAATCGCAAATTCCTCCCAAACTGTTCATCCAAAAATCATAATTTTTTATATATAACCATTTCAGACACTAACAAACACACCCCTGTAATTTGTTTTGGAAAATAATCTAGTTACATGAGCATTTTCCCCTTCCGAAGTTCTAGAATTTGTGAGGAATCTATTCCAATTCTGGGTTTGTTCTTCTCTGTCTCAATTCGCAATTTCAACAGATTTTTACACAATCATTTCATTAAATCCAATTTTCTCAACATATAACCATTCTAACAGGATTTTGGAGTGTTCTTATAAATTTAATTGAGTTGTTTTGGTTCAATTGAAACGAAAATGGGTTTCGGTTTCCATTTTCTGTTGAGTTCTTGCCGAAGAGTTCTTTGTTACTGATTCTCTTTTCAATTACAACACAACAAATGGAATCCTTGCATGCAAATATGATTGTAAGAAAAATAATTCAGATTCATGAAAAGATTTCAAAATACCTTTGATTCGAGCTTAATTTTTTGATGATTTCTAAACTCTTCTCCTCCTCACTCTTGCTCTTCTCTCTCACACACACTGCTAGGTTATCCGAGAGTAATCTCTCTCTCTCTCTCTCTCTCTCTCTCTCTCTCTCTCTCTCTCTTTTTCTATGTGGTTTTTGGGTTTGGGCGGTGGGTTTGTCTCTCTTCGTGCGTGTTGTATTTTCTGGGTTTGTTTGGTTTGTTTTGGGAGTATACAATGCTGATATGTTTTATTTTAGCACTCTGTCATTTTATTTTGGTTAGTATAAGTCTCCGCTTTTGTTTTGTTGTAAAAGACTTGTCTTTTATTTTTATTTTTTTAATTTACCTAATCACACGTACCTATTTACTTGGCAGCACAACTTATTTTCATTTTTTTAAATTTAGTTATTGTCCTCAATTTCTCATATTTTTCAATTTCACCAATTAAACTCGCTCCCGTGAATTTTAAATTTCTCATCATTATTCTTTTTTTAAAAGATTAAAAACTACAATCTTTAAAATTAAATCTTCTCTTAAATATTTTGAATTCCCTTAATCCTTTTTCATTCTCTTTAATAGTTTTATTAATTCTTAATAATGCATAATTAAGCATTCGGGTCTTACAATTCTCCCTCACTTAAAAGAATTTCATCCCAAAATTTATGCACGTACCATAATCGATTTAATTCGGATATAATCTTCTCATATTATCTTCTTTTTTCATATGACTTCTCTTACGATATAATCACATTATTCTAATCAATGGAATAGTCATTGATATGAAATACTTGATCTTCTTTGTTCATAATTTGAATTGATTACTACATATAAAATAATTCTTCTTCATTCGGCTCCTGACTTATTCTCTTATCATTAACTTAGTTCTTTTGTCCTCTTTGAACTATTTTGGACTTATCCAAAATAATCAAACTAGTTTTAATAACTCTCCTACTATTAACTCATCTTATTACACTCGGCTCACATCGTCTCTTCATATGATTGGAATAGTTTTATGACGATTCCCCATTATTCAGTTTCATTCTCATTTAGGATTCAATAAAGATTGTAATATTCTAACAGATTATCAATGTTCTACTATCTTACCTATTGATAGGCCATATCATCTAGAAATATCTCAACAACTCTCACTCCATTCTCATCTGCCAATAAATTTTCTACGACTTTTGGCAATTTAATCTTATCCAACATATAGCATAACTCTTTAACTCATTTCTTTTATCTTATATTTTCATTCAAAATATTCACACAATTCGCACATCTATTTTTTATTACAATTTCCATATTCTTTATATATACACTAAAATGTGCATTTGTTTCACAACTCACTGCTCAATACCCATCGTACTCATTTGAACTCAAATTCCATATTCATGTATGCATAATAACTCTTTCCCCTCACACATATCACACATATCACACTCTATTTCACACATATACACATAACACCACATACAATTCATACTATATGCACCCTAATGTGATAACCGAATGACATTGGAAGTTTGTTTTGAGATATGATCACTCTCTCAAATCAATCCACACATGTCCATCATATATCACAAGACCCAAAAAATATACACACTCACACCAAGATGCATATGTGTCAGTCCCCGAATCAAAATAGGATCAACATTATACTCATACCAATTCTATACTCTATCATACATTTGTACCATAAATCCATGATCAATTATTCTCCGCTCTATTTTGAATTACTGCAATGTTTACAAGATTCTAAATATATCTCTTTTAAATTCACTATTGATCGAATCCGTATCTTATCACATATGTCCTATATTTCTGTTATCTACTCAATTTCTATTTCTGTGGCAATCGTAAATGCTAATTATCTTTATTATTTTTTTCTTTTAACATTTCTTATTTATCATAAAATTTAATTATTCATAAATTCTATAAAGCTCTCTTTTTCTCTTCTCAAATTAAATTTTTTTATATCATATACATATTAACTTCACCATTTTCACAACATCACCGAAATGTTTTATTTAGAATATATTTCTCTATTAACAAGATCAAGTCTTACTTTATTCTCCATATTTACATTCCAACTATTATACACTCGAAACTCCATTTTAAGAACTAATGGCCATCCCGTTGCCTTTTCTAAGAGCGCTGCTTCCTGCAATTCCCTTAGTTCTTTTCTGCGAACATGCCCAGCTCATATGGTCTGGTTCTCTACAATTATAGCATTTAGGAAGTTTGTTGATCGCAACCGTACAATCTTTGACAAGATGACCCCTCATATTACATCTATAGCATCTCGCTTTTGGTGAACAAGATCCTAAAAATCCTTTGCCCTAATGTTGTTGCTCTTACTCAATCATTCCATGCTTAGATCTTCCAATATTCCTCCTTCGTTTAGATAACTCTCTCATAGTCTGCAATAAACCCTGATCAACTTGTGAACTCTGACTTCTCTGATCAACAGATTTACTGACTAATCTTTCCTGCTGACGTTGACTATCTGCTCGGATCTTTCTATATCCTTCTCTTCTCCGTCTTTTCAATATCTATCTCTTCTATCTTTGACTTATTTACCAACTAATTAAAATTTTCTTTTTTAAAAAGTGCAACACGTGGCTATATTCGAGGATTTAGTCACATTTGAAATTTTTTCACACATGGCCTTCTCAGTCATAACCATAAATGGTGCAAAAAGAGACAAGGATGTGAATTTAGCTACATACTCATCCACGGTCATAGAATTTTGTTCCAATAAAAGGAACTATCGCCATTTCTCACTTTGATAAAATCGGAAAAAATACTTTTATTAAATGCATCCTCAAAATTAGCCCAGCTAATATCTGATTCTGCATCTAGTCCAGTCGAAATAGCAATCAATACTCTTTTCAAAGATTACCACCAATGATATGCCTCATCTATAAGCATGAAAGTGGCTAAACTCAGTTTATCCCTATCTACAATCTCCAGAATCCCAAAAATCTGCTTCATTCTCTTTAACCAATTCTCTGTGTCTTCCTCTCACTTAGTACCAGTAAATATTGGTGGTTCCATTGCCATAAAATTCTTGCACAAGATAGTGTTAATTTCAATTGCTAATCTTTCCATTTGAATTTATGGAGCTGGTGGCCTCTCAAAATATCTTACTTGTGTTTCTGCTATTCTGATAACGTCTTCTTGAAGCTGCCACATTGGATTAACTCTTTCTTCTCCCACTCTAACAAACTCTTCTCGATCTCTCTCACTTTGCCCAATAGAAACAGATGGCATTTCATTCCCACTTTGTTGGTTATGTTCCATATCAATTCTGCTCACACGAATAAAAATATCATATTATAATCACAAATATAACTCAATCTCTATCATCCTTTCTACTAAACTCAATGACTCGCCCTATTGTCTACTGTCCTAGATGACTCAATGTGTCTACAGAACCTTTTAATCCTCATTGCTGATACCAAAACATGTTACACCCCAATCTTGTCACGCCCCGGATTTTCAAACCATTTTTTTGAAATTGCATAAATAAAAGATAACTAATTCCCAAGATGTAACCAAATCACAATAGTAATAAAATCTAGGCATGAAATGAAATAAAAGTGCAACATCCGACCATAGAGTAGTAGAGAGAGAAGTATCAAGTTTAAGTTTTACAAAACCTCCTACTCTATTACAAGCCTAAAGAGGCCTAAATAAATTAAAGAAAGTACATTGGGATTCTTCCAAATCCCTTTCAAAACCTTACAATGCTCCAAAATCCCCAAAGGAGGGATCAACACCTATAGAGAGAAAAAGAAGGGCGTATCATGCCAAAGTAGTAAATATCTATCAACTAGCATGTTCAGGACTAGCGTGAACAAGTGTGTGACTGTAAAGAGTTATATAACGATATGCATGAGACAATATAAGGCAATGATCCGACATCTACAATGTGACTTCACCTAGCCAACTTAAGTAAGTATTTATACAAGAGGCCACAAGCCAAGGGTCAACACATATGTGAGTTTTCATTTCATTTTGTTTCAGTGTTCATCCAAGGGACTACTAGACAAGAGTCCACACATGTATACATAAAGTGTACGCTTGATATTTTTCAACAATGAAGGTGCATTCATGTTTCTTTCCTTGTTCCACATAAGATATAGTGCTAGAATCCTAGCCAAGGTATTCCATTAGTATGTTCATTTTGTGACATTGATAGGGCAAGGTTGGACCAGCGGCCCGTCGACCCACTAACCAATCCTATCCGGTCTTCCCCAAGTAACG
>NMUG010001762.1:0-17179 GCA_002855965.1 Monotropa hypopitys | reverse complement strand
CTTGCATTTTGATGCATCTTCTGTCATTCTTTTCTGTTGTTAGGCTCCTCTGTGTCGATGGAGTCAAGCTGTGGTCTGTAGAGGAATGAAAGTCCTTGGAGGTAGTCAGGATTCTTCTGTGATTGTTTTTTGCCCTTATGTTTGGTAGTTGGAACCTTGGCCTTGATGACATGATGTATTAGGTCTCTTGTGGCCTCAGTCATAGTTTGGTGTTGGATATCCTTCTTGTAATCCTTCTAGTCTCGAAGGTTTGGCTATCTTCCCATTTTTAGGTATGGATTCTTATAGTTAATGCAAATTAGACGTCTTTGTCCATTTGAATTTAAGTTTCCCCTTAACCTTATGGAAATTCTTGATGTGTTGCCAAGATTTCATAGCGTATTTCTTAAGGATTATGACCCATTGATGATAATCATTCATAAAATAAGTTAGCTAGTTAGCCATGGGTCCAGTTTGACATTTTGAGGTTGTCATGTGTTAGCTATTGAATTTAGGTACGATTTGTGATGCATCTACTCGTTGTGAAATGCTTCACCTTATGGGAGAAGTGGTCAAGTTGACCATTTGGAGTCATCTATTGGATGGCCGTATATTGGCCTTAGACCTAATATATATTTGAGGGTCTAGTTGATTAATGAATTTGCGTGTATGTGTCGTGATCGTCTTCGTAATTCTCCTCGCTAGGTGATCCAATTAAGACCGACCTTTGGCTCATTAGGATCCTTAAGATCTTCAAACCCTTCTACTTTGTTGGTGATGGCGTTAGACTTCCCTTTTCTGCGTGTCAACTCTTGAAAGAACCAACGTATGGTGGAGTACGGTTGCGACAATAGGAAGAAATGTCCCAAGGGTCATGATGTAGGGTGATCCATCTTCTAGTGCTACTCCTTTGGAGGGCATTTCTTGGGAAGAGTTCGAAACTGCCTTTGAAGACCAATATTTTCTAAATTCCTTCCGTGCGAAGTTGAAGTTACTATTCGAGTGGGGAGTAACTGATAGGGGGTGTTAGGCAAGAGCTCGATAACCCTAACCTAGTCCAGAGGTGAGCTGGTTGCAGGAAGCCATTGAGCCAAGTAAAGGACCAGGCAAGCCACACATTGCCGTTTATCTTTACTGCCGAGTTGATCTGGTAGAGCTCGGCTACGACTGAGAATAGCTCGATTACAACTGAGATAAGCCTTGCCATGACAGCGATGAGTAAGAGATCAGTTCAGAAAATCCCATGGAGGATTTTGCTACTCGTAAGGAAGATACGAGAAAATATTCATGCCTATTCGTTTAAACAAATAAGAATCCTAAGAGATTGAGTTACTAAAGATAAGAGATAGCCTTCCTTTTCGAGAAAATAGGAGGAGATAAGGAAATTTTCCTAAAACTAGAGAAGCTACCTAAAGCTACGGGAGATATAAGTTATTGGACGATACACTGTCCAAGGTAATAAACCCTAATTCCACAAAACTCCCTTCCCATTATTTTTCTCGCAAAAACCTATTTACTGACTTAGGCATCGGATGAGATTTGGTTGGCACCCCACGAGTGTCAAGATTTGTTTTGCAGGTCTACAACTGAGGATGACACAGAAATCACGTCATCAATACAGATGAAGCAATTACAGTTTTTCGAATGTTGATTTTTTTTATAAAATAACATAAAATAATAAATTTTTTTGAAAGACTCAGATCTTCCGCCCCCGACACCGAGGCATGCAGGGCCTAGCTCCATACATGCGCGTACGCATAGCATTAGCGAAAGAATGTGCGTACGCGCACGCATAGTTTGAGACTCGCATGTTCGGGTCTCGGTTGGAAGATCCGAGTTATTCAAAAAAATTTAAAATTTTTTATGTTATTCTGTAAAAATCAATTCATCCGAATAACTGTAATTGATTCATTCAAACCTTCATTGTTTCATTCATAATTTTAAACCTAACTTCTGAATGATACAGATGAACCAATTACAATTATTAGAATAAAATTATTTTTTATAAAATAAAATGTATTTTTTTTGAATTCAAATCTTCCGTCACCCGGTCACGCGGGACCCACACAATGCGTGTATTTTCCTTAGAGAAATTTTCAAACGATACGTACTTGATACACATCTGCTTTGTTCTAGCCACCGTATACTTCGTATGACCTATCCAAGAATGGAATGGACATGGCGCCAGGAGTGAGAGGGATCGATGACAATGAGGAGAGTAGGTTGGAGACCGCACTTTTGGGGAGTGGGCAGCACAGCGGGGCAGTGGGCGGTGGTAGGCCAGACCTCCATTAGCCATAAATGAGGGATTCTATACATTTTTATGTATATATCTATATCTATATACGATAACCTGACTGTAAATCCCCACTAACCCATCATCACTTTATCATAAAAAACTTATCTTCAGTCACCATCTCAAGAAACCAGAGCATTACTTCCCCATCCGTTTCGACTCTCTCTCTCTCTCTCTAGACAAATTCAGTTTTTCTCTGCGCGGTTTCTTTTTTTCTTTCTACTTTTACAGTTCTTGAGGTATTTGAGATTTCAGGGGTCAGCTGAAATTGTTGTGATATAATGGAACACGAAAACGCAAACTCCTCAAATCAGCTACATGAGCTCGGTGGGAGTGCATGCCAAAGTGAACAAGTTGTCATTCCTATTCAGAAGGTAATTTTTTGTTTATTTTTCTGCTTTACAGTTCTGTCTTTATCTTCTATCCTTTTGGGGGTATATAATTAGGTTTAGCTCTTTGTGCTATTTTGTCAGTTGGATGGATATCATTCCCCATTTAGTTCTGGATTTTGGTTGTATTTCTTAATTTCAGATTTCAAATTTTGCTTTCTACGAATTTCGATTCTTTGTGGTCTTTGCTTTGGACATCTTCAGTTTTACTTTGCTGGATTTATTTCTGCTTTTTGGTGTTGGTGGGTGGGTGGTTGAAGTACGGGTGGTGGCAGTGGTGGTATACTTTTTCTTCTATCTCTATTTACTTCGACTCTTTTGATGATTTCAGTGAGATCTCTTGAAAAAATTTGGTTTTTACTAATAGTTTTATGAATTTTCATAAATATTTATTAATTAAAAATGAAACCATTTGAGATGATTATAGATTTTCATAAATATTTGTTAATTAAATGTGAAATCATTTGAGATGATTCTAAGTGAGTTTTAATACTCCTAAGTGAGGGGTTTAATACAAAAACAGAATTATTAAAATATATTAAATAATGAATGAGAAACTGCCACTCCAAGTGAGGTGTTCTCAATGATGGATGAATATTAAATCACTCAATTTCATATTGAAAATTGTGAAAACATGTACTGTGTATATTTAATATGTTGTGTGACTAAGGGTAACAAAGCCTAAGCGGAAAGTAAGATGAAGTGCGCTTCGAATATTTGTCCACACGCACACACACGCGCCGCTGCCTACCCGTTTCCGTTCTCGTGCCCAAGCCCGAGCCTGCATTTCGGGTCCACACCTCGCGGGTTCGTGCCACAGACCAATCTTTTTATGGAAAATCCAATTGAGTCAATTGGATTGGGCTTGACTTTGTGTGATTGGTTTTGTGGGCTGATGCTTAAATGGGTACGAGCTTGGATCGGGTCCAGGCCTACCCTATTACCCAAACCCGGAGTCTGAATCCAGAAAGTCTTTACTGGTCTACATTCATTCAGTAGATATGTTGAGAACCAGATCTGCGCCTATCTTCGTCTGATTCTGGATCTATTGTGTCTCCCAATCTGTTTCAAATCTGTTGGGTTATCTTTCATTGCTAACAAGAAGATACAAACTATCACTTCTCATCTTCAGTTCGATGTGTGTGCCTACTATCATAAGAAAGACCATTGGAAGGAAAATTGTCTTAAGAAAAGATATCACGAATCATCTCAAATGTCTTTGAGACTGTTTCGTCCTTCTGAACATCTGAGAGCACTTAGGAGATAAATGACATTCGTACTCAACTGGCTCAACTTCAGCAGATAATGAGACTCTCTTCCATGTCTATTTCATTACAAGCAATGATCTAAGGATCCTCAGGTTTGCTTGGTTCTCTGTCAAGTATCCCTAATACTATTTGGATTCTAGATTCCGGTGCTTCGTTTCATATGACACCTCATCTATCCCTACTACAAAACTGTATCCCTCAATCTTCTCCTATAACTATATGAACATCCAATGGTTCTCCTTTGACTGTTGTACCTGTCAGATCTATTCCTATGACATCATCATCAGTTGTGTCACTTCCACATGTTCTTTATGTTCCTTAATTATCTGTTAATCTCCTTCAGGGTTTGACATTCTTTTTTCTTTTTCCATTTGTCGTGTGCAAAATCGGAAATCAGTGGAGGAAGTTGGGATATGGCGAAGGGTTGGTGATCTTTATGTAGTTGAGAGCTTACACATTGATACTTTCTCTGCTCTATAAGATTTATTCTCATTCCAGTTAAATAACTCCTCTAGTCCTTTCTTTCTTTGGCATGCAAGGTTAGACCATTTGTCGATTGATCGCTTACGTTCTTTATCTTAGTCTGGTGTTTTGGAAAAAAATGTCTTCCACTGATATTTCTAAGTGTCAAGGATGTAAACTTACTAAGATGACCACTTTGCCATTTCACAAAAGCAGTTCTATATCCACTTCTCCCTTTTCTCTAGTTCATACTGATGTTTGGGGACCATCTCGTGTTGTCTCAAAAGGTGGCTCAACCTATTATGTTTTCTTTATTGATGATTATTCTTGATTCACATGGGTCTACCTTATGAAATATAAATTTGATTTCTATGAGATTTATAAATCCTTTCAGTCTATGATAACCGCTCATTTTTCTTCTACAATCAAAATTCTACGATCTGACTTAGGTGGGGAGTACACTAATGGTGCATTTGCTGACTACTTGTCATTTCTAGGTACTATACATCAGTCCTCTTGTAGTGGCACCTCTGCTCAAAATGATCGTGCTGAACGTAAACATCGTCATCTTCTTGAAACTGCCAGATCTCTTCTTATCTCTTCCTCTGTTCCTAGTTGTTTTTGGGGTGAAGCAGTGATCACTGTTGCATTTCTCATCAACCGTATGCCTAACTCCACTTCTGTCCGGAAAAACTCCTTATGAGACTCTCTTCTCTACTAGGCCGTGTATGTTTTGTTCTTCTTTCTAAACAAGCTCGTACTAAACTTAGTGCCCGATCTACTCTTTGTGTTTTTCTAGGTTATAGCACCACTCAAAAGGGCTATTACTGTTATGATCCCGTGTCCCGACATCTCTATGTCTCACGCAATGTAGTCTTCCTTGAGCATCTTCCCTATTATTAACTTCCCTCTACCTCACCATCTGTCTCTAAATAGGAATTATTATCTATTGACCCCTTTCTAGACGAGCTCACCTGTGACAAGTATATATCTACTGTTCCTCCAGATAATATGCCTACTACATTTACCACCTCTGCTCCACCTCATCTTCTGGTATACTCCCGACGCCAACCATCAGAACCACCAGCTGCTATACTTGCTCCGTCTCCTTTGATGTTTCTGATCATGCACCTCGCCGCTACCCACTTCGTGAAAGATGCCATGTGCAAAGACTGTGTTTCTCTAACACTTGCTTTTCTGCTTCTCATTGTGCTGCATATCCTCTATACATTCTTATTCTAAACCTCAGTCTTATAAGGAGTCCTGTCAGGATCCTAAATGGGTCACTGCTATGGAAGACGAACTCTCAGTTCTTGCCAAGACTTCTATATGGGACATGGTACCTTGTCCTCCAGGTAAAAATGTCATTGGTTGCAAATGAGTATTCAAAATTAAAACTCATTCTGACGAGACATTAGAGCGGTACAAGACACGCCTTGTGGCAAAAGTTTTTTCTCAAGAGTATGACATTGATTACGAGGAAACTTTTGCACTAGTTGCTAAAATAACATCTCTCCGAACCTTGATTTCCGTTGTTGCTGCCCGACAATGGCCTCTGTTTCAGATGGATGTTAAGAATGCCTTTCTCATTGGTCACCTGACTGAGGAAGTTTATATGCGTCCTCCTCCTAGATTACCCCACCCTCCAGGACATGTTTGTCATCTTCGTCGAGCCTTGTATGGTCTTAAACAAGCTCCTCGAGCTTGGTATGAGCGTTTCTAAAGGACTGTTATAGAACTTGGTTTTCTTTCCAGTGCTCATGATTTAGCTTTATTTCTCCTTCGTACAACCCATGAGCTTGTTATCTTGCTTCTCTATGTGGATGATATGGTTATTACTGGATCTGATTCTATGGCTATTGCACATGTCAAACAACATCTGTCTGATACTTTTGAAATGACCGACTTAGGTCATCTCCGATACGTTCTTGGGATTGAAGTTTCCTACTCTCCAAAAGGCTATTTCTTATCTCAAGCAAAGTATGTTAATGAGATTATTCATCGCACTCGTCTCACTGACTCCAAGATATCTGCAGCACCGATTGAACTGCATGCTCAATTTGCTCCCACTGATGGAGAACTTTTAGATGATCCTACTCTTTATCGGGAACTCGTTGGCTGCTTGGTTTATCTGACTGTGACACGTCCAGATCTGGCTTATGCAGTACATATTGTGAGCAAGTTCATTTCTGCCCCTCGATCTACACATTGGGCTGTTTTACTACAGATCTTGCGGTATATCTGAAGAACTATATTCCATGGTCTTCTTCTGTCTTCTACTTCTTCACTGGAGTTACGTGTTTATGCTGATGCTGACTGGGCAGAATATGTTTTGGATTGTAAATCCACCTCAAGTGTTTGTGTCTTTCTTGGGAACTCTCTCATAGCCTAAAGTAGCAAGAAACAATCTGTTATTGTTCGCTCCACTGTTGAGGCTAAATATGGCTTCCTTGGCTTCTTTCTGATCTGGATGCCCCCAGTCATCTCCTACACCTCTGTACTGTGACAATCGTAGCGCTATTCAGATTGATCATAACACGGTCTTTCATGAGCGCACCAAACATATTGAAATTGACTGTCATCTAACGCGCCATCATCGTCAAACATGCACTATTTCTCTACCGTTCGTGCCATCGACTCTTCAGTTAGCTAACTTCTTTACCAAGACTCATACCTCTGCTCGATTTCAGTTCTTATTGGACAAACTCTCAATGATTTCTATGCAATTATCGTGAGTTTGAGGGGAAGTGTGAGAATATTAGATTGTAGAGAATATTTATTTTAATCTGTTTCCTCTTTAAGGGATCTTGTATATCCCTCTAATTACGTTATTTCCTTTGTACAATATTTCCTTAGTGAGTTGTTTCCTTTCAAATTCAATTGTAATTGAAAAATAAAGAAATTGTATATTGATAATTATAACACTATACAATGCCCTAATTTATATAAGAGGAGAGACATCTCCTATAGAAATACAACCCTAATCAAATCTAATCAAATCAATCAAAATAATGTACAATGAATGTTTTGGTCAAACATAACCAAAATAAAGATCCTAATTAATCTAATTTATTTTTATTTCCAACACTCCCCCTCAAGTTGGGGCGAAGATATTGACATGACCCAGTTTGCCGAGAGATGATTGAAGAAGCGTAAGACCAATAGACTTGGTAAACATATCAGCGGTTTGATCAGATAAACGGACAAAACTTGGAGTAATAACACCAGATCGAACTTTTCCCGAATAAAATGAATATCAACCTCTATATGTTTAGTTCTTTCATGAAGAACTGAATCAGAAGATAACATAATAGTAGACTTGTTATCACAAAACAAGGTAGACGAGCCGGCTACTGGAAAACCCAACTCATTTAGAAGAGATCGAAGCCAAAGGAGCTCACATGTGCCCTGAGCCATAGAACGGTATTCAGCTTCAGCAGAGGAATGTGAGACAACAACTTGCTTCTTACTCTTCCAAGATATAAGATGACTGCCACGGAAGGTACAAAAGCCAGATGTAGAGCGCCTGTCACTCTTAGAACCTGCATAATCAGCATCTGTAAAGCATGAGAGACCTGACTGTGCTCCAGCTGTAAAGAAAATCCCAAGACCAGGACAAGTCTTGAGATATCGAAGGATATGGTAGACAGCATCCAAATGAGACGTACGAGGGGAATGTATAAATTGACTCACAACACTGACGACAAAAGTAAGATCCGGTCTTGTGTTCGTTAAATAGATAAGACGACCCACAAGACGTTGATATACTGAAGGGTCTGGTAATAATTCTCACAGTTCTGCAGTTAACTTAAGGTTTGGATTCATAGGGGAAGAGGCAGGTCTACACCCAAGCATACCTGTGTCCTGAAGAAGATCTAGAGTATACTTTCTCTGGGATAACGAGATACCATGGCGAGACCTAGCAACCTCAATACCAAGAAAATAACGAAGAGAGCCCAAATTCTTAACATCAAATGATGTACTCAGGTCATGTTTTACTTGAGCGATTCCAGATGCACCATCACCAGTGATAATAATATCATCAACATAGACAGAGAGAATAATACACTTCCCTTGAGACTGGCGACGAATAAAACATGTGTGATCTGAATGACACTGAATAAATCCCATACTGAGAACCACATCGTTAAACCGACTAAACCAAGCACGAGGAGTCTGCTTCAGGCCATAGAGAGATTTTCGAAGACGACAAACTTTCCCAGAACACTCCCCCTGAGGCCGAAATCCCGGTGGAGGATCCATATAAATTGTCTCAGTCAAATCTCCATTCAGAAAAGCATTTTTAATATCAAGCTGATGAAGAGGCCAATCAAAAGAGACAGCTAATGAAATAAGAAGGCGAACAGTAGTTAACTTAGTCACCGAAGCAAAGGTGGCCCCAAAATCCTTACCAGGGACCCGAGTAAATCCATTGGCAACCAAACGTGCCTTATAACGATCAATAGATCCATCCGCCAAGTATTTCAGACTAAACACCCATTTACACCCAACAGTACGCTCACCTGTCGGAAGATCAACAAGCTCCCAAGTCTGATTGTCCTGAAGAGCATCCATTTCTGCTTTCATCCCAGCAACCCATTTAGGATCCTGGAGGGCCTCGTGGACAGAACGAGGAATAGAGACCGAGTCAACCTGACTTACAAATGCTTTATAGGAAGCAGAGAGGCCCTGATAAGATACATACTTTGAAATAGGATGATTAGTACTTTCAGCCAAAAGATAACGAGCAGGTGGGCGACGAACACGTGTAAGGTAACAAGGAGAGGCAATATCAGGGGAAACCATAGAAGGTAAGGGAGAAGGAGAGATACCTGAATCCGGAGAAGACGTTGGCAGGGGTTCAGATGATCGAGGACGGCGGGAGTACACATGCAATGGATCGTGAATGATAACAGGAGGCAATGAGTCACCAATGGAATCAAGAATAGGAATGTGCCTAGGTAATGTGGAATCCTCGGCCACACAGGTTCCACTGGTATTTGTCCTGCAGAGGAAGAAGAACCTGGAAAGAAAGGAACAGTCTCCAGAAAAGTAACATCCAAAGTATGATATATGTGACGAGTAATAGGATCATAACACCGATATCCCTTTGACATGGAGGAATATCCTAAAAAGACACAACGAATAGCTTTGTCATCAAGTTTAGTACGGGTAGGACTCTTATTTTGCACAAAACACGTGCATCCAAAGACACGAGGCACAGTGAGAACAGCCATATGCCAGAAATATTTAGGAACATTCTTGCCTCGTAAGAGACATCTAACAACAGACATGATGTGACGGTTTTTACGTTCTGACACACCATTTTGTTCAGGTGTATAGGGACACGTAAGTTGTTGAAGGATTCTATCTTGATTAAGAGCAGATCGAAATTCATCAGTGATATACTCCCGGCCATTATCAAACCGAATATTACGCACCACAGTATGATATTGGGTTTTAATCATTTGTAGAAAATTTCGAAAGTGAGTAAAGACTTCAGATTTTTTCTTCATAAGATATACCCAAGTGCAACGAGTGTAATCATCAATAAAGGTGACATAGTAACGATAGTGAGACAAGACAATAACAGGTGAAGGATTCCAGACGTCAGAATGAATAAGGTCAAAAGTACTAGGAGCTCTATGCATACGGGAAATATAAGAGGTACGAGTGTGTTTAGACAATTCACAGACCACACACTTGAAATTGGACTCTTTGCAAGCTTTATTTAAGTGAGGAAACAACCAGCACAAGTATTGAAAATTAGCATGTCCAAGACGAGCATGCCATAAGTCTAAAGTTTTAAGACTGAAGTCAAATTTATGAGAATCTGGCAAAACAGAATTACTAGAACACAAAGCTTGCAGACTAGAGGACATATGAGATTCAAAGTAATAGAGGCCATCACGCTCATACTCCTTGTCAAAAATCTTCTTCGAAGTCAGATCCTGCAAGTAGCAACAAGAAGGTAGGAATACAACAACACAGTTATGATCTTTGGCAAGACGATTAACCGAAAGAAGATCGTAGGAAAAATTAGGGACATAATAAACAGACGAAAGAGTTATATCCGTAGATAAACAAACATTTCCATGATGACGAACTGGTATGGAGGATCCATCAGCAATACAGACTGACTGAACAATAGGAGTAACAGAAGAGGCAAATACAGAAGACTCACCGGTCATATGATTATTAGCACCAGAATCCAGAATTCAAGTGGAATGAGATGACTTACCATGAAGAGCGGTTGAAATACCTGTGGCAATAGCAGTAGTGGGACCATAGACCGAAGAAGCCCTTTTTTCAGTATCACTCATGAGCCTAGATCTCGAAGAGCAAGAGGGGATACCGTCTGAACGTCACTCGAAGATTCGCCGGAGACTGGCGAGCAAAGACGGCGACGGTGTGAAGCAATACACCGCAACGATGGTGTCGGCACGAGATCCCGCAAGAGATGGCTGCTGACGGCTCTTGAAAATCTGTTTTTTTACCAGTTTGGAGAAGCCAGAATGGGTTTCCGCAGAATTAGCACGCAGGATGCATATACTGAAGCATCTGCTAGGTATCAAATATTTGGTGTGCAAAAAATAAAGATAAAAAAACCCACCAGATTGGAAACCCTTATGTAAGAGCTAGCAAAATCAGCGAACAACTGCTAGGAAAAAGAAAAAACTCTGATTAAATGGCTACATCAGTATATGGGCAATCTGTGCATCTTCTCGACACTCAAGCCAGATCTAGGTTGTATCATAATGAGATTGGAGCCCATCGAGCGACCATGCGATGCTCTCATAAGTGGTAACGGTGCTGACAATGCCACAGTAGAAGGTGGAGGTGGCGACGCAGAATCGCTCCAGGCCTCAGTTGCTTTGTAAGCCGAACATCACTGGAGCAGATCTGGGTGAAACGTGAGAACCGGGAGTCGACGGATGGAGATGGCCAAGTGAGGGCTGGCGAGTGACGGGATTCCGACGAGGGAGACGCCACAGAGAGAAGACGTCACAGAGGAGGGTGCTGGTGGTGAAGGGAGGCGCAGCCGAGAGGTGCCGGTTGAGAGACGACTGAGAGAGGTGTGGCGGCTGAGATGAACGAAAGAGAGAAACCCTAAACTCTAATGTGTGGCTCTGATACCAAATTGAAAAATAAAGAAATTGTATATTGATAATTATAACACTATACAATGCCCTAATTTATACAATAGGAGAGACATCTCCTATGGAAATACAACCCTAATCAAATCTAATCAAATCAATCAAAATAATGTACAATGAATGGTTTGGTCAAACATAACCAAACATAAAGATCCTAATTAATCTAATTTATTTTTATTTCCAACATTGTAAACTCTATATAAATATGTAAATAGCTCATTGTATTGAATCAATCAATAATACATTATTCAGTTTCTTTCCTATCAAAAGTTTCATTAAATTATGAGAGTCCAATGTCTATGTTAGCACTTTAAATGACAGCTCATGTTTCTCTTTCAGGTAGAAGAGTCCTCTGCCATAGCTGAAGAACCACCACATGTTAAGCAACGGAGGCGGCAAAACCTCGTCCTGGAGATACCCTCAAGAGCATTGGAGGTCTCTCCTAAAGAGTACACTCAAATAAAAATGCCTCCCACTCCCACTCCCACTCCCACTCCCACTCCCACTCCCACTCCCAAGAAAGTAAATTTCCTTCTAACCCCGAGCCCTTCTGATGCAAGAATAAGTGGGTCTCCGGGTCCTTCAACCAGAGGTAAATCTTCCTTAAAAAGTCTCCTACCAAAACTGAGCTTCAAGTCCAGAAGTTCTCAGTTAGACGCTGAGAGGGCTGCCAACCTAGCTGTAGAAGCTTCATCACCAATTCCACAAGAGAAGCCTTCTATCTCGAGGTCATGGTCACTTACGAAAATATTTACTCCTCGGATGAAGAGAACATCGTCTCTACCTGTAACACCAATTGAGCACTCCAATCCAGAGTCCATTGGCGTAGAAAACCTCGGCAGCTTAGCAAATCTAAAGGTAAGGTTATAGAAAATTTGCAGTTACACTTTTACCTGAGGAAAAGGCGAAATGGAATTTAATTGCATTCATGGTGTTTGGCCTAATCAGAGTCTGACATGGCATGGTTGGAATTTTTGAAATGGGATTGGGTTAAGATGGTGTTGCTGGCTTTTGTTATTGTGGGTGACCGACAGTGATTCCATGTACCTACAATTATTATCAAATTTTGTTGTGTATGTCATTACTGCACAAAGTGATCAAGTGACTTTGAGCCATTGCCAGCATACCAAAGCTATATAGTTCATTACAAACTTTGAGGACATCTAGATTCTTAAATTTTTCCTTTCTTTGGATTTTTTGTTTAGTTGTGGACTTTTTTGAGTCTTTGAGCATATCTTTTAGGTCTCAACATTAGTTGTTGTTGGTACAATGTCTTAGCATCTGTTGTGTTATTTGTAGACAAAAGGAGCGCTTCACCCAATATCTCGCTCACTTTCAGTCCCCGTTCTCAACGACACCAAAGACAGAAGAATGAGAAGTGATTCATTTTTCCGCGTAATTCCCTCAACTCCTCGAGTGAAGGAATGGGATATAATCACTTCAGATACAACTCCCGCCCAAGATTCTGGTAATTTTGGTGTCTTTAGTATCTAAACTAGTCATCTTTAAGTGGAAAGATAGTTACAGTTTAAATGTATTGGGTTGGTATCTATAGACTTCTTATTTCTCTAATATTCTAAGTTCCACAAAGTTTTATATGCCCTGTGCATCGATTGATAAGTGATTACTATTAATGGACCAGCGTCTTGCAAGTGTTAGCAACAGTGAACAAAAATTAAGCCCTCTAGTTTCCCTAATTTCCAATTTTTTGCTTATGCATTTTTATTTTCTTTCTAAAATGAACATCTTGAATACTTATTTGATCTGCCTAGTTGCTGAGATTCTTCCAGACGAAAGAAATTTAGAAAATTCACTTTCTGGCTGCTGCCAATTGAGCACCAAACATGTGTTAATATCTGAGTTATGTTTTGTCTGTCTCGATAACAAACACATGGAATAGTAGTTATTGGATTGTTTTGGATGATAGCGTGTGTGTATGCATATATTTGTATCTATGGAAGTATGTGTAGGAAAAAATGGTGCATAGATCCGAATTCAGAGAACGTCATTTCATTGATAATATAACAAGATTACGTTATTGGGTAAAAGTTGCAATGATTCGGATTCCAGAGAACAATTTCATTCAATAACAAGTGTACAATACAATTATATGGAATCAAAATTATAGAAATTGAAATGATAACAGAACAGAAATGCAAACCGAATCAAGCAAACGCTCTGTCCTTAAAAGAGATTCGTCGCCTACCGGAGGGTGTTGAGGTTCACCGGTGTCTGTCTTACAGAATAAGACGGTCTAGACCACTGCCTTTGAAACATCACCAAAAGACAGTCTTGGCAAACAAACTGTGCTTCTCTCTCACTCTCTCAAGAACGGAAACAGAGATTGGAATTCTGCCTTTGGAACACCACCAGAAGATAGACTTGGCGAATAAACTGTGCTTGACTTTCTCTTTCTCTTAAGAACGGAAACAGAGACTGGATTTCTGAGATGTTTTGTTGTTGTGTATTTTGTCTTCACAGCAGTAGCCTCAATTTATACAGAACGGAGATACATGAGCTGAAAGGCAGTCTTCAATAGCCTTAAACCAAGAATTGATTTCTGCTATCAATTCAGTTTTGAATGCAACATGAATACAAAATTCATTAGAATGGCAAAACGGAAAAAATTGAAATTCTAGGATTGAATTCTAGAATTGATTTCTAGTTGCCATGAAGACCCTCCAGCTTCTAATTCAATTCACCCATGATATTTGAGAATTTCCAACAATCCCCACATGAATCAACTTGACAGACGATTTGACGTTAATTACAGAGCAGACTCTGAGAGAGCACCATGGATAATTCCTGCATAGGATAGATAGCTTTTGACCTTGAACTTTCCCTTGTGAAAGCCCTTTACTGTCTGACAAATGAACACGATGTCTTGAACTGTTCTACCTTTTGTGTAAACCGAATCTACAAACTTCACACATGAACTTCTCCTAACACAGTTTAGCTGTTGGGTTCGTTTAGGCCATGACACTCTCGCATGGTTCTGTAAATATTTTCTCGAGAACTTTGCCTTTCATAAATTCTCACAAAAGCGCCTCATTCCATACTCACATAAGTGACCTTTTATCAATGAGTATCTCAAAGTACTCCGCTTGGCTCGCCAATGCGTAAGAGTTATTAAAAACATAAGTTCAACCTCGGACACATTACTGTCGCATCATAGGAATGGGTAGGAGAGTTATTCTCCTCAGTAATCTAACTCTGTCTATACACAATTAGGTTGTCCCATTGAACTTAGATCTTGGGATCTCCAGTCAACTAGGTTGGGTTTTCATCACGGTAGCTTTTAACGTCGTAGGCTTTAGTCTCGTTCTCGTCGATGCTTTATAAACTAGGTCTTTATTTAACCTTTGGTTAGCGGATCCGCAATATTGTCCTTTGATTTCACATAATCAATCACGACAATGTCATTTGAGAGCAGTTGTGTAATGGTATTATGTCTTCGATGTATATGTCTCGATTTACCATTGTACATATTACTCTGTACTCGTCCATTTGCTGATTGACTATCGCAACAGATATATATCGCTGGCACAAGTCTCGACTATCTTGGAATATCTTCAAAAAAATGGCGCAACCATTCTGCCTCTTCAGTTGTCTTGTCCAAAGCAATGAATTCCGACTCCATTGTAGAGCGTGCAATACACATCTGTTTGGAAGATTTCCAAGACATTGCTGTACCACCCAAAGTAAAGACCTATCCACTCGTGGATTTTGAGTCTTATATCAGAAATTAAGTTAGCATCCTTGTACCCTTCAAGTACTGCTGGATATGTGGTATAGTGCAACCCATAAGCATGAGTGTACCTCAAGTATCGTAGCACTCTGACTATAACTTTCCAATGATTCTCCCATGGATTGCTCGTATATCTACTCAGTCTGCTGACAGAGTAGGCTATATCAGGCATTGTACAACTCACCAAATACATTAAACTTTCAATTATTCTTGAATATACTCTAGTTGGGAGACCCACTCACCATAATTCTTAGATAAATGGAGGTTTGTGTTGACAGGAGCCTGGCTGGCGACATTTGTATTGTATTTCTCAAGAATCTTCTCAATGTAATGAGTCCGAGACAATATAAGTCCAGTAGATGTTCTGGTGATTTTCACACTCAGAATTACATCTGCAAGACCCATATCCTTCATGTCAAACTTCGAGTTTAGCATGTTCTTGGTAGATTTGATAATCTTATCATTACTACCGACAATGAGCATGCCATCAACGTAGAAACAATATGATGTAGCCTTCCACTATGTCTTTGACATAAACACACTTGTCACATTCATTGATTCTAAAGCCACTTGACAACATAGCATTATCAAACTTCTCATGCCATTGTTTCGGTGCTTGTTTCAGACCGTACAAGACTTTCCTTTCTTGACCAGGAACAGAAACCCTTCAGTTTCTATATAGATCACAATTAAGGAAAGATGTCTTTACATCCATCTAATGTATTTCCAAATTGTGTAAAGCTGCTATTGCAAGTATCATCCAGATAGATATTATTCTCGTACCAGGAGAATATGTATCAAAGTAATCAAGATCTTATTTCTGCATGTATCCTTTGATAACAAGTCTGGCCTTGTACTTATCTATTGACCCATCTCTTTCATCTTCCTTTTAAGGATCCATTTGTAGCTAAGAGGCTTATATCCTGGAGGAAAATCCACCAGTTCCCATGTATGATTCTGTAGAATAGAGTTAATTTCACTCTTGATTGGCTCTTTTCACATCGGTCCTTCTGGAGAGCTTACAGCTTCCTTGAAGTTCCAAGACTCACTTTCCAACAAATATGTTAGAAAATATGGACCAAAAGAAGTCGAGGTCCTTGCCCTTTTACTATGTCTAGGCTCCAGATCTTCTTTGTCTTGACTGCTTTCATTAACAGTCTCTAGAGTACGCTTTACCGAACTCATTTCTCCGATGGATCTACAAGGAAATACGTGTTCAGAGAACATTGCATTCTTAGATTCTATAATCGTATTCCTCTGTATATCTGGTATCTCAGATTCATGCACTAAAAACCGATATGCACTACTGTTGCGTGCATAACCGATGAACACACAATCCACGATTTTAGGATCTATCTTCGCCTTCTTAGGTGTAGATACTACAACTTTTGCAAGGCACCCCCACATTCGTAAGTACTTATAGGAAGACTTTTGACCATTCCAAAGTTCATACAGTGTTTTGTCAAATTTCTTCCGTGAGACATTGTTGAGGAGATAATTTGCTGAAAGAATTGTTTCCCCCCACATATTCTGTGGTAGCCCAGAATTGATCAATATTGAGTTCATCATCTCCTTCAATGTACGATTCTTCCACTTAGCAATTCCATTTGACTGAGGCAAATAAAGTGCAGTGATTTGGTGTATGTATCGCGCTGAGCACAAAAGTCCCCAAATAGTACTTCATATTCTCCACAACGATCACTTCGCAACGTCTTACTCTGTGTTACACTAAATCGCACTCCCCCCCGCGTTTTCCGTTCCAAGTTCGTCATTCCCAATCGCGGACCATTTGCGAATTGGATCGCCAATTTCTACGTTCCCAAAGATATTATATTAAAAGTTTTAAACATTGCAGCCTTTTTAAAACAGTGCAGCCGACC